>PVIC010007713.1:0-50177 GCA_004025085.1 Thryonomys swinderianus | reverse complement strand
CTTGGGAATAAAACACCCGCACCTGGCAGCTGCAGTGCGGGCTCTGCTGGGTCCCCAGCGGCCTCCGCTTTCTCCCTGCCAGGGCGGGCGCACGCTTGTAACCCTCCCACAGCCATGGTGCGCCTGAGCCCCAGAGGGCGGAGGAGGGCCCTGCCGGGGTCTCGGTGGGGTGTGTGACCCGAAGCAGGGGGAAGGAGTGCTGCAGCTGGCTGGCCTGCCCAGCTGGGAAGACGCGGGCTGGCTAGGCCCGGTTTAGGGGAGCTCTGGGCTTCCCAGCTCCCCACGCGGCCCCCACACCCACGGCCACCACCACCGCCACGCGCACCCCTGGAGCTCCAAGATGCTGGGGGCCCCGGAGCAAGGCTGAGCCTGAGCCCCGTCCCCAGCCCCAGGCCCGAGGCCACACGCACCGCTCTTCCTCATGACCAGCACGTCGCCGCATTCGTCCTCGCTGGGCAGGAAGATCTCGGGGACCACCATGAGGATCCTGCGCTTGGGGGGTGGCGTGATGTGCCACACACACTCGGCGTTGGCCGGGTAGTCACCGGGGTAGTTGGGGGACTCGATGTAGCCTGTGTAGTCACCAAGCTCACCACCGCAGTGCTGGTCTGTGGGCACCGTGGCCCGAGGGCCCGGTCAGGCTTGGCTGGATGGGCATAGCCAGCTGAGTCCTCAGCCCAGCCCCCACCCAGCCCTCCCGTGCTTGCCAGCCCTGGCCTGGGCTGTGGCTGGCTGCCCCCTGGGCCTTTCCGTCTGCTGACTTCGGGGACCCAGCCTGAGTGGCTTCTTTTTAGGGGTTGCCCTGCCTGATACAGACCCCCTGGCTGTCAGCGCCCCTGGCTCCCTGCTTCTCTTCAGAGCTCATGAGTCACCCTGGTGAGGCCCCATCTGCCCTGTGTCTCAGATGCCCGTGTGATGTGTCAGATGCCCCAGAGGAGCCCACCAGCTGAGGCACGGATGCCCTCCCCACCAGGGCGGGAGATCAGAGCCAAGAGACTAATGTTTTCCTGTCTTTGCTGTGTCCTCAGAGGGGCCAGATGTGACATTTTAATGAGCCGAATGATTCCTCGCCTTAAAGGTATGAAGAAATCAATTTTGCAAAGTGAACTGAATGTAAATATTAAATATATATATTCACTTCCTGCGCCTTCTCACCTAAGTCTCTTCTCCGGTCAAGACTCCTGGGAAATGTTTGGTTCTGACCTCCAGTGCCCTGGAACTTCCCCAGACACCTGGCTTTCCGAATTTCACCCATCAGGACGGTTCAGGCCCTGTCTTCGGGTTTCTCCTCTCCCCTCTTCCGCTGCCCCTGAGGGCCAAGTTCCCGGCTGGGGACAGCCCTGGGCAGAGGGGACCCCTGCTCCTCTGGCAGTAAATGCCCTTTCCCAGGCCTGTGGATGGCTCCAGACGTGACCCGCAGGCCTGGAAGTCAGGTTAGGGAAGGGGAAGTGCAGAAGCTCTGCCAGGGAACTTAGGGCAGCGCAGCATCCAGCCTGCGAAGCCTGGACTCTGTGCAGCAGGCGAGGGGACCCGAGGCTTCATGGCCCCGCGGTGTGGCTTGGACAGCGGCCAGGTGGGCGCCGCCCTTCCTGTCTTGGGCTCAGGATGGACGCAGTTTCCCAGAGGCGTCCCGCAGAGTGGGGCAGCGGCCCTGGCGCCTCCCCTCGGAGGGGTGAGGTAGGGTCTCACCCATCCCACCCGGCGTGCCGGCCCCCCACCCCCTCGGGAGCAGCACGTACTTTTGCAGTGGGTGACGTGAGTGGAGCCATCGAAGTCGGTGCTGGTGTTGCCCGGGCAGGTGATACAGTGGCTCTGGCCGAACTCAGGCTGGTAGGTGCCCACGGGGCAGCGGAGGCAGCGGTGTGTGGTGGTGTTGTAGTGGTGGCCGGGGGAGCAGTGCACTGTGGGGGGGGCACATGGTAGGGTCCGGCACGCTGGGCGGCGCGGGCAGCATCCTGTGTGCCCCCAACCTCCGCCACCCACGGAGCCCTGTACTGGGGCGTGAGGGCACAGGCGGCCGGGAGACTGCGCTGCCGCCGGCCGGGACGCCAGGGCAGCACGAGACTCGCACTGCACACCAGGGGGCACACGGAGGGCCCAGGCAGGGGCAGACGAGGACACGGGCGGCGCCCAGCAGCCAGGGACACACGGGTCAGCCTGATGGGGACCGTTTGGGGAAGCGGTGGAGCAGCTGGGAATGGAGGGCAGAGAGCGAGGAGAGGAGAGGAGAGAATGAGACCAGACAGATGTACGGGGGTGCCGGGGGGGCCGTTTTGCGTAGAGGTGGACCCAGGTCCGTGGCTGGCGGTGCAGAAAGACAGACAGACAAGGAAAGGGAGCCTGTGGAAGAGGAAGCGGGCCACCAGCATATGGGGGAGGTGTCATACCCAGCGCCCAGCAGAGGGTGCCCCTGACCTTGAGGGAGACGGGGTGGGCAGTGGGGCCTCCTCACCTTTGGCCTCACAGTCCTGGAAGGAGGTGGCGCCCTCGTGCTTGGTGAGCAGCCCCCCACCACATGGGAAACAGCCGGTGCGCCCGGGCTCTGGCTGGTATGTGCCCAGGGGACAGGTCTGGCATGGTTTGAAGCCATCGGCTGAAAAGGAGCCTGGAGAGCACTGGCCTGCAAGTTGGAGGTCACAGCTCAGAATGGGCCAGGCCTGGGACAGGCAGCCAGGGGCAGCGGCCTGGACGAGCCTGGGGTCCCTGTGTGCGAGAGGGGTGGTCCGTTGCGTCAGAGCCATAGGAGGAGGCCTGGGAGGATCTCTGAGGATCCGAGGGCACCGCTTCCCCCTGGGAAGGCGGACTGCAGCTCAACAGCATGAAGAATGTCTGGGGTCCAGCAGGGAGGAAGTGTGCGGGCGTCCCGGCCTCACGTGAGACATGGGTTCGGGCCCCTCTTGGCCTAGATTCGGGGCTCCCCTCCTGTGGCCACCCTGAGCTCTGACAGTCACCATTCCAAGGGTGGCCACACTTGGAGAGGGCACCTGAGGGAAGACAGAGGCCTGCACTCCTCTTAGGCCCCCTCCCCAGTGCTGAGGTCCCCTGTGCCCTTTCCAGGGACAGCCCCACAGTGACGCAGGAGGAGAGGCTGCTGGGAGGCTGCGACCCACCTCACAGAGGGGCTAAGTGGGGTGGGTGCCGAGTACTATGCTTGGTAAATTGAAAAAGGGCTCTCTTTCAACCAGGGAAAACTTTGTGGTGTGTGTGTGTGTGTGTGTGTGTGTGTGTGTGTGTGTGTTAGTTGTTAATACTGGGGACTGAACCAGGGAGCTTAGCCCTTTTTCATTTTTTATTTTGTGACAAGGTCTCACTAGATTGCCAGGTTAACTTTGAACTTGTGATCCTCTTCCCTCAGCCTCTCAGGTAGCTGGGATCACAGACATACACCACCATGCCGGGCCCCAAACTGTAAAGCTCTTTGTGCGGAGCAGAGTTCCTGACCAGCAAGCATATGGGCCCTGTGATGAGGATAGAGATGGGGCCTTTGGCAGGACGTGACGCCGGCCTGAAGCTCCCTGTGCCTCCTCACAGCCTCCTCACCTCTACAGCACGAGGGGTGTGCACGCTGCCCCTGCCAAGGCATGCCCAGGCGGGCCCACACTCACCTCCACACTCCGACACGTTGCGGGCACCGGCCAGGCCAAGCCCATCACTGCTGGGGCACGGGGTGCAGCTGAGCTGGCCCTCCAGGTCTTGGTAGGTCCCCGACACGCATGGCACACACTGGCCCCGCTCACCACTGAAGTAGGTGCCAGGTCCACAGGCCACTGCAGAGGTGGAGAGGAGGGACCGCGGGAAGTGGGCCGGGCTGCCCCCAGGTGCCCACCCGGCCTCTCCCCCAGCAGCTGTGGCACCCTAGGGCACAGCAGTTCCAGCCCCATCCTGGAAGAGCCAGAGCAGCCCGGCAGCAGCTGTCCACGCGGACCCCAGGGCCCCATGGGCGGCCTTCTGCCCCACATCCTGCCCTCCGGCTGACTTCCCGGCCCTTGAGCACGCTCTCTCCTGGGAGTCAGCACCCGGGGGTGCCACGGCCACTTGCTCTGGAGCCCTACGCCCCAGGCTGCCCCGTGTTGCCAGGCTGCCAGGCGAGGTGGGGGCTGGGGCTTTGTGAAGACCATGGCAAGAGGGCCCGGTGCTGGACAGAGGCTGTCAGGGAGTGATTTGGAGCGTGGGTGGATGAGAGGGCCAGAGTGCTGGGCTACAGGGCCATTTGGGGCTGAGGAGACCAGTGAGGAGAGAGGAGGGAAGGAAACAGGAAAGTGGTAAATTAAGGAGGAAGGGAGGCTCCATCCTCACCGCTGGAGAAGAGATCTATAGAGAGGGAGGGAAAGGGACTGGAGACAGTGGCGTGAGCCGTAGAGTCCTCTCTCTTTCTCTTTTACACACACACACACACACACACAGGGCATGGTGGGGAAGCTCTTTCGCACAGAAAACTGCTAGGTAGGTGAAATGACAGAAAATATTCTGATTTGGTGGGAAAAGGCAAGGAAAGCTGAGGCTGTTGGTAGGAGCCCTGAGGACCAGGATATCGGGGGTAACTCAGAACCCACCCTTAAAAACTACTGCTTCACCGAGGGACAAAGGTGAGTGGAGGAGGAGGAACTGGGGGCCTTCAGTGGCCTGTGGCGGCCGACAGGGCTGAAGACCAGGCGCGGTGGCTGCGGTTTATCCGCCCTGTGACACCTCACAGGTTGTCGTGAGGAGACTGCAGTGGGCAGTGCCAAGGGTCAGCCACGGAGTGAGGGGGTGCCACGCCAGGAGAGGGCTGCCCAGACCCCGGGGGCCTCAGGAGCGTGCCGAGGAAATGAGCCCTGCGCTCCTGGAGAGGAGCTGGGCCCACGAAGCACAAAGGGACGTGGTTGGAAGAGCTGGTGAAATGTAATGGGGTAGCTGGGGTGGCTGGCACATCTGTAATACTAGCTTTCCAGGAGGCTGAGGCAGGAGGAGCATAAGTTCAAACCCAACCTGGGCCTAAAAGGACCCTGTCTCAGAATAAAAAATTTAAAAAAAGGCCAAGGACGTAGCTCAGTGTAAGTCCTGGGTTCAATCTCCAGTACTTAAAAAAAATGTCATGAGGAGTATGGGTTAGACAATAAGGAGTCACACATGCATGCACACACATGTGTACATGCATGCACATATGTATGCAAGTATGTAAGCAAGCATGCACACATGCAAGAGAAAGCCCACCAGAACAAATGCTAACAAATGCAATGGGCAGATGTAGATGAGGAAAATACACACGTTTTGTTCTGCTTAACAGTTTTTCTGAAAGCTAGAGCTGGTCCCGATCAAGTTGTATAGAATAAGAGAAAGATGCGCCCGGGCCCTCCCCGTGCCCGGCTCCCCACCGCGCTGCCCGGGCCCGGCCTGTCCCCGCTTGCGGCTTCCTGCCCAGCCTGCGCTTGGAGCCCAGCGCCGATTTGCACCTGTGGCTGCCAGCTCCACACTGTCACCTGGGTGACGCCAACCCTGCCTGGGGCAGGGATGCAGACCCCAGCGCGCCCTCCACGCATCCCTGCTCTCTGCGGGTTGCCTGGGCGGACAGGCTGGGGACAGGGCGTCTCACGGCCCGGGCAGCCACTCACCACATTTGCCGTCCTGGAGTGCCTGGCCTGTGCTGCAGGTCCCTGGTCCCTCCGGGGCCTTCGCTGGCCTCTGGGCCACCTCGTACTCTGTGCCTGAGATCTGGACGTAGAACTGCTGCCGGCTGATGGCCTTCCGCAGGGTCTTGATGGCAGCCTGCAAGCTCTGCTCTGCCCGCTTACGCGTGCAGTCCTCGTCGCAGGCGTCTGCAGGCCGGGGCGGAAGAAGGGCTCGCGTCAGCGGGCAGCTGCCTGCCTGCAGGGCCCCGTCCAGGTCCTGTGCGGTGTGGGGTGCGGGGCCGCCTCGGCACAGCCTCCCAGCGGTCTGCGCCGTGTCCAGCTGATGGATGGGAAGCCAGGGCTCTGAGAGGCGAGAGCCAGCTGGAGCGGACCCGGGACAGGCCAGGCCTCTGTCACCGCAGGGGACAGCTCATGGGTGCCAGTGACAGCTGGACGCCCTCGCTGCTTCCTGGACATGCCCAGTCTCTGCGCCTCTGTGGCTGTGCCATTCCATTCCCCCACGTGCCACTGCCACCTCTTCTCCCCAGAGAGCTCTGATTTCAAGCCCTGGTTCAGCGGCTCTTCCCCTGCGGAGCGCCTGGGGCCCTCTGGGGGAGAGACCGTCCTGTTCCCTCTGGTCCTGGGCACGCGGCCGCCGTGCCCAGGCCTGGAGCTCTTGTCCTGTCGCTGTCCGTGCCGAGGCGTGCCCCCTTCCGGTTCCCAGCGGCCCCCCCGGTGCCCGGCAGCCCACGGGCGAACCCCTCACGCACCCGAGGCCTCCTCCACCTTCAGCTCCACCTCGAACTCTGCTGTGATGTGGGACACCTCTTTGGAGGGGGACTTGCGGCCTCGACGTCTCTTCTTGGAGGAGTCGCACTTGAGGGTCACGGAAGTCACGTGGCAGTTGTCTGGGTGAGGGAGGGAGTGCTGCGGCCAGTGTGGCCCGGGCAGGGGACGGGGTCCTACCGTGCCCTGCACAGAGACCACCACGGGGAGGGGTCCCTCTTTGCCCTGTAGTCCGTGGACCAGGCGGGGAAACTGAGGCTAGAGGAGGTCAGGGGTGGTTCAGGGCCTCATGTGGACCTGGTGGCTGAGCTAGGTCTTGGTCTGCTCATGGAGATGCCAGGTCTCTATTAACGAAGGAGTCTGTGCCCTCAGCACAGGGCCTGCAGAGGGTTTGCCCAGTGCAGACACCTCCCGCCCACCTCCCACAGTTAAGCCTGGTGTCTCGTTGGCCAACCTCGTACGAGAATAGTCACCAAATGAGGGCCCTGACTCCTTCCCCTGGGCACAACCAGGCCACGGGGCAAGTCCTTCCTACGTGGTCATTTAACCGTGGGGCAGGTTCCGTGGCCCCCATGGATGCTGGGTGTTCCGGTCTGGGTATGAAAGCTCTGTCTAGATGTCCCCGAAAGTCTCATGTGTGCATAGGCAGGGCTTTGGGGAGGTGACCGGGATGGGACTTATGGCTGACTTGGTGATGGGGGTGTGGTCTGCCTAGAAGAGGAGGCTCCTGGAGACGTGGCCTGGGGCCTGCATCTCTCCTTCCCCTCCCCCTTCCACCCTCCGCTTCCTGGCCACCGTGCTGTGAGCAGCGCTTCTCCGCCATTTCTCTCTGCTGTGCCCCCTGCCTTGGGGCCAGCCAACCATGCAAAAATGGAAACTTCTACAAACTGAGCCAAAATAAATCTCTGCCCTTTAAATTGTGGGTGTTGGGCATTGGGTCTCAGTGACGAGGAAAGGGACTAAGATCCTGGGGCGCCCAAGTTCCCTACTCAAGTGCTGCTTTCTTCCCAAGAGACCCAGCCAGCGTCTGCAGTGGCAAGCACGGCCCCGTGGACTATGGCCCGTCCTTGTAAACTCAGCCCCACTGGACCGCGGGCCCCAGCGCCAGGCCTGGGGTCTCCCCACTCCCCTTCGGCAGACAGTACAGCGTGGTGCACTCACCCAGCAGTGGTTGCCTCTGGGCCTCCTTTGCTCTCTCCCGGCTGCGGGGCTGGAGCTGGCACTTGGCATCTCTGGTCTTAAAGCGAGCCTTCTGCTTGATGGGGGAGGCAGGGGCATCTAGGGAAAGCCAAAATTCCCCCAGGTGGTGGCCTCTCCTGAGGGGAAGGAGGTGCTGGGGAACAGGGGCTCCAGGGGACAAGTCCTCCCGAGTTGGGGCTCAGTGTGGGCGACTCTGCCCCGTCAGCCCTCCCGGAGGGGGAGCCTCGCCTGTGTGCAGAGCTGGGAAGTGACCACACAGGCCATGCTTAAGGCCGGGGCTGCCCAGCCAGAGGCCCTCTGTGGAGGAGGAGAGGAATTTGGGCACCTCCTGCCTCCCTGCCAAAGCCAGGGACACTGCTCAGGAAGAGAAGGAGGGGCAGAGAAGGGGGTCTGAAACAGACACCCAGAGCCCGACGTTCCTACAGTGCTAGGGTTGCTGTGATGTCAGTGGCCAGGACACAGCCTGCCGCTGAGCTGGCAAAAGGCCCACATGCCAGGCTCAGGAATCTCCTGGTCAGGGAGCCGTGCCATGTAGCTCTCAGAACCTCACCACACGTCAGAGGAGACGTCCTGAGACAGAGCCTGAGGCTTGTGCACTCGTGGCATTGTGGGGCCACCAAACCCCTGTTCCCCTTATCTTGGAGCCAGAACAGCCCCCAGCGGCCCACTGTTCTGGCTGGGATTCGGGCTGTAGCCTCCTGGCTTCTAGGCCCTGGCTCTATCTTGTCTCTAGGCCTCAGTGCATGCTGGTTCCTGACCTGAATCTTCCCTGGTGGTATCCCTCTGGCCCCCCAGCATGGCACAGGGGGTCTCCCAAGCGTGTGTGGCATGGACAGGCCAGGGGCTACCTGAGCAGCTGGACCCGGTGCCAGAGCTGGTGCCATTGCGCTTTGGTGGGGTCCTGCCCTGGAGACCTGGAACGCCGCAGCTCAGGAGGTAGGTGTTTTCCGAGTCTGCAAAGAGGCCAGTGGGTGAGGCGGGCTTGGGTGCACCTGCCTCCTAGGACCCCTGATTCTCCAGGCCTCAGAGGGGTTGCTGAATGAGACGAAGGTCAGGGCCGTCCCCTCTGTCAGCCTGTTTCCACCACACGTCCACAGGAAAGTGGCTGGACAGGGAGGAGCCCAGGTCACAAAGACCCAGGCAGCTGCCTGGGAGGACTTGGGGACCAGGGCCCTTGTTCCTAGGGTAGGCCCTTTCCTGGAGCAGCAGGGAGCAGGGACCCCCCAAGGAAGAAGCCCCCCAACATGCCCATCCCTGGGGCAGCCCAGGGTTACCTGGTGCGAAGAGGGTGTGGGCCAGGCAGGACAGGAAGCAGCTCTCCACACCGCCTGCCTTGCTGCAGGACAGCTGGGCCTGTGCTGAGGCCTGGGCCCGAGAAAGGCATTTGCTGGTCTCTGAGGAGAAGGAAGGCAGGGAGCGTGGTCAGGGCTGCAGGCCACTAAGCAGGGCCACCAAGGACTCCTAGCTGCTTCCTTCCGGGGCCAGATGGAGTTGGGGGAGATGCCAGGGGCCAGGTCCATTCGGCTGTGGGGGACATGGTCAGACAGCCGGCCTGCTCCCTCTCCCCTCAGATGCTCGCCTGCTGTCGGTGAGGAGGTTCAGGTTGTTCCCAGGTGGGAGCCTCCTGGGGACTGGGCCGGTTCCCCCAAGCAAGTTTCCCTGCCCGCCTGGGGGAAGGGAGAGCGGCGTAATGAACACGGGTTTTCTGGTGGGGACCCATCTCTGAGGTGTGGACCGGAGAGGCCTTTGGGTGTCTGAAGATGAGAGAGGCAGCGCTTCGGGAGAGGCGGCTGAGAGAGCCAGCTCATGAGAGCACCTTATGCCAGGCCAAGTCAGTCACCGAGCGAGGGGGCTCTCAAGAAAGGGGGCAGCAGGCTTCATCAGTCTCTGTGCGGGTGGCTCAGGCACCTTGAGGATGCTGGGCTTCCAGCCCCCGCATTCCTCAGAGAGCTCAGCTCTCCCAGAAGCCCCCACCTTGGCTTTCCGGTTCAGGGCTGACTGGTGATCCCCTTGGCTTCTCCACGATGACCAGAGAATGAACCTGATCCCGCCTGACGCCTTACTGAGCTCTGACGCTTGCTGGCGTTGATGACAGATTTTACTCCCAGCGCTGGGGGTGGAACCCATGGAACGACACTTAGTCTCGGCCCCAGCAGACCTCGGCCTGGGGACCAGTCTCTGGCTGGGCCGACGCTGTCTTGTTCTGCTGTTTCTCTCGCTTGTGTCGTTTAACCCGAGCACTCAGTGTCGCCCCGATGGGCTCTGCACGGCAGGGAGGAGTGCAGACGGCAGCCCTGGACACTTCCGGCCCCACCCGCCGTGGCCCCGAGGACGCATGCTGGCAAGTGGACTGCCCACCCCAAGGAGGGGACTTTTTTGAGTCCCTGACGAAGCCCTCCCACTGCCAAGATGCCAGGGATTGGCTTTGTCCTCGTTAGGGCAAAGTCACGGACCACACGGCCTTTCCACCTGTTTAGTAGGGAAACTGGGACGCCATTCTCAGCGTGTGCTTTTGACTGGCTACGGTGGCGACTGAGGTTTGTTTTTTTTACCCGCCAGGTCCTGGCTGTGTTCCCGCGTCCTCAAGGGCTTGGCTGCTACAGGGCAAACGGCCCCTTCCCGCCTGCCACAAAACCCAGACCACCACCACTAGCAACAACCACTTAGAATAACACGGACCACTCAGGGTGCTTTGGACCGGTCAAAATTTATAAACTAGTATCTAAAGAAGAGCGCTAGAGAGTCAGGAGACGGAGAGCCGGCTGTGCGAGAGTTGGCTTTGTCACTGGTGTGCCTTTGCCCAGTGCCCTCCTCACTGAGTCTTCTGAGCCCGCGCTGCAGCTTTCTCCCCCCCCCAGCTCCAGCTCTGCCACCCCCCCCTGGCCCTCGGGAACCCTCCCTTCCTCGGACAGCTCGGGACAGGAAGAGCCACACCACGCACAGCTCTGCTAAAGCGGCCTGTTGAGGACACAGGTCACGTTGAATCGAAAGCCTGGTCTTGAGCGGAGCCAAATGCTGGAAAGGGCTGAATTTGATTTTCCCAAACTGCAGGGGCTGAACAAGCATTTGGTTCTGAGTTGAGCATTTCCTTGGATAATTATTGCCCTGGGTGATCAGGTCTGTACTGATGACCTTACTTAATTGTTAGGATCTTGGGGCACAAAATAGACGAGAGGGGCAGATCATAAAGACTAGGAGAAGATCGGAACCTGTATCTGAGCATAATGTAGGAAAACAGCCTTCAGAGTACAAGGAAAATCGGAACTATGTACTCACGGCCAGTTCAGAGGCGTTTCCTGAGGAAAGCAATTGGGCAGAGATTTAAAGTGGCAAGCCAAGCAAATATGACCCACTTGGTGACTTTAAAGGGAGATTTTCTACTCCGCGGTCTGTATTTTCGAGGAGACCCAAAAGCAAAATACGGAAAGGGAGGCTTGTCCTTTCTTTTTGCAGGTGGGCATGCCCAAAAGGGGAGACTTGGAAAAATAAATGGGAATGAAAGAACGCCAGTTTGAGTAACCTTTGGCCCGTGTCTGAACATTGCGAGGAGCCCGAGAAACTGAGTAATTTAGAAACAAACAAGGGCCCTCACGGCCCGCCAGATGGAAATATTTGGCCCCAGTAAGTACAGAACCCAAAGTCCTCTGTTTCCCGAGACTCCCGAGCCTGGCGGTGAGGGTAGCCGGCGTGAGGTGAGTTCCCAAGGGAACTTAGTCTCTGGCACTGCCTGACCGTTCTCGTGAAGGGCCTGCCCTGTCCCCAGAGTCCCCGCACAGTCTGTGTGCGCAGCGGGAAGCTGTGGAGCGAAGTCACGCGGCTAGACAGAGCCGGCCGGCTGTGTCCCCCCTGGGCGGGGGCTGCTGCGGTGGGACTCGGGTGGCTCGAGGCCATGCTGCTGCTCCTGTCCTGTTACAAGTCCCCCTGCCTCTGGGTTGAACTCGGGACAGGAAGCCACACCGCACAGAGTTCCCCCGAGACCGCCCGGAAACGACCCCGTGCTGAGCGCAGCCTGGTCTCCAGCCAAGCCGAGGGCTGCAGAGGGCGAACTTCGGTTTTCCTAAATGTGGGCACGGGAACGTCCTCTGCCCCTTAGCCAGGAGGCCCATGGCTTCTGTCGCCTCTGGAGAGTAGGGAGAAGCCCGAGACCCAGAGCCTGCCGGGACTCCTTGCCCGTCACCCCAGCACAGCCAGTCCCTGGAGGGGCCCAGAGCAGCCGGAAGGGCGAAGGCAGGAAACACGGGGGAAGGACGTCTGCTTGTGTGCACATGTGTGAGAGGACATGCGTGAGTACATGTGAAGAGAGGGCTATGATCCTGTGTGAAGAGACTTGAGAGCATGTGAGACACGTGACGTGTGAGAAGTATAAGTACACACGAGGGGTTGTGAGAGTATGTACGAAGGAACATGTGTGAGCCTGTGTGACAGGATCTATGAACATGTGAGGGGATATGTGTGAGGATATGTGAGACTTGTGAACACATTTGAGGGCACGTGTGTAAGCACGTGTGAGGGCACATGTGTGAGCGTACGTGAAGCAAACCTGACTGTGCAGGGGATTTGGGCGGCTTGGGGTCACCCTTTGGCTGGGCTCCTTCTAACCGGCTCAGGGCGCCTCGTCCCGGCCCACCATCGTTTCTCCGGACCTTGTCCCACAAGAGACCCCTCTGCTGGGGACAGAGGCCCGACGGGAGGGCTCCCATCTGCCGCTGGGACTGCAGATCAAGCACACACAAGGGGTGTGTTTTTAGAAGCCACAGAAAATTCTCTCCCACATGATTCGAACTATAGCTGAGGAAACCTTCACGTGCCTACGCAATGTAGGGTTCAGAAGCAGAGCCCCTGGGGGGAGGCTTCTCCGACACAGCAGAGAGTCGGCCGAGAGAGCAGGAAGGGCCCAAGCTGAGGTCGCCACAGCCCTCTGAAGGTCAGGCTCAGCCCTCGGGTCTGGACACCATGACCCGGAGACACGAGCAACTTTCACGCCTCCCGGACCCGGCTGCCAGCGCGTCTTGTCCCCGCTCACGCAGGCCTGGTGCGGTTGGCTCAGCCTCTTCGGCTCCTGAACGAGAGCTACCCTTCAGCCTCAGGGCGCCTCACGGGATGGTCTGCACTGTGAGCTAAAACGCTGAATTGTAAATCAGATAAGGCTATGCAGAGCTGTAACCCTGGCTACTTAAGAGGCTGAGGCAGGAGGATTGGAAGTTCGAGGGCAGCGTGAGCAACCTGGTGAGACCTTATCTTAAGACAAAGAGGGTTGGGATGTAGCCTGGTGCTCACGTTCTGGCACGTGTGAGGTGCTGGGTTCGGTCCTCAGGGTGGCAAAAACCAAAACCAAAGCCAAGATGCCCAGTATTTCTTCTGCTTGTCATCGACTAGTCATGGTGTCTGGTTATTTTCTTCTTTTCATCTTCACTTTGAGCAACTCTCCTATCCTTTCTGGAGGACAAAACTCAGCCTGGGTCTTGGTACTTGAGAAGAGCTCATGTCTGGACCAAGCTGTTTGGATGATCCATGATAAATCCTCCTTAGGGTTGTTTATGACTTATCCCAAGAATGAACAGATTCTAAGATTCACAAGGAACTTCAAGGAAGAGTTCAGCAATGGCCAAACTAACCTTGAATCTTAAAATCAAAGCTAGAGGACTCATATTTTCTGACTTAAAAGACTTAGTGTAATGCTACAAGAACCAGTGGGTGTAAGTGTAAGAGAAGATGAAGATATCAAGGGGACCGAACTGGGAATCCAGAAGGAAACCCACTCATTTATGGTTGATTGATTTGGATGAGGATGCCAAGACAATTCACTGGGGAAAACAAATTATTCTTCCAACAAATGATGCCATGATGATAGGTTAGCCACATTAAAAAAAAAAAAGCCAGACCCTCTCACACAGCAGATAGAAAATTATCTTAAAATAGGGCCTATGCAAAAGACCTAATGTTATAAAGCTCTCGGAAGCCTGGGGTATAGTTCTTTGGGATCTTGCTGGTCAGTAGTTTTTTAGGAATGACATGAGAAACAAAAACAATCAAAGACAAAGTGCTAAATTGAATTTTATGAAAATTTTAAACTTTTGCAGTATGGACACCATCGAAAAAGTGATGAGACACAGAATGGGAGAAAAATCTTTGCAGATATGTCTACAAAGGGATTTGTAGCAAGATAGTCATGGTTTGGATCTTAAATATCTCTTAAAGGGTTCTGTATCGAAGCTTGGTCTTCAGCTGGTAGCAGTACTAGGAGGAGCTTGAGCCTGTGGGTGGGGCGCGTAGTGGGAGGAAGTGAGGTCATTGGGTGTGTGGCCTGAAGGAGATCCTGGGACCTCAGCTGTTTCCTGTTTCCCAGCATGCTCCACTGTATGCTCCCCGTTAGGAGGTTCTGTCTGCCTACAGGCCCCAAGACAATGAATCCAACTGACCATGGACTGAAACCTCTGAAGTCACAAGCCAAAATATATCCTCTCCCCTTTTGTTCATCTCAGGGTATTTTGTTACAATGACAGAAGGCTGACCAATGGAACTCAAAGAAATCTTACAAAGAAGCAAGGAAAACAAATGACTTAATTTCAAAATGGCAAAGGATCTGAAAAGACATTTCTCCAAATAACACACACAGATGGATAATAAACACATGAAAAGATACCCAGCATCAGGAAAACACAAATCAGAACTACAAGAAGATACCATTTCACAGCCACCAGGATGGCTATTGTGAAAAAGGTAGAGGTCAGGTGTTTGGTACACAACTGTTAACCCGGCACACACCTGTTAACCCAGCACTCTAGCAGGCTGAGGCAGGAGTACTGCAAATTTGAGTTCAGCCTGGCCAACTTGGTGACTAGTGAGACCTTGTCTCAGAATTTTTTTTTTTTTTTTTGAGACAGGGTCTCGCATTGTAGTTCAGGCTGGCCCTGAGCTCACTGTGTAGCCCAGGCTAGCCTTGAACTCAGCAATCCTCCTGCCTCTGCCTCCCAAGTGCTGGGATGACAGGCGTGAGCCACCACACCCGGCGTTATCTCAGAATTTTAACAAAAGGCCTAGGGATATAGTTCAATGATAAGACCCTGGGTTCAATCCCCAGTAACGCAAAAAAAAAAAAAAAAAAAAAAAAAATCAGAAACAAGTGTTCCAATGTGAGTGAAGATGTGGAGAAATTTTAACTTTCCTACATTGCTGGCAAGGATGTAAAAGAAATGAGCCACTTAGGAAAAACAGTTTGGCAGTTCCTTAAAAGCCAAACACAGAGCTACCTGTGACCCAGCAAGTCCACCCCTAGGTGTATACCAAACAGAACTGAAAACATGTCCACACAGGAATGGGGACAAAGGCTCATAGCAGCATTTTGTGTGACGGTCAAACAGTGGGACCAGCACAACCACCTGTCAGCTGATGAATGGATAAAGAACACAGGGCACATCCGAATGAAAGAGATTTCGTCAATAACAAGTGATGAAAACATGATGGCAAATGAAATAAACCAGTTAAAATTATTTTACATAAATACATTACCATGAAATGTCCAGAGGAGGCAAAGGCAGTCACAGAGTTGTGTAATCTACTAAGGAAAGTGGGGGAGTGATTCTTATGAAATAGGGTTTCTTTTTTTTTTTTTTTTTTTTTGAGATAGGGTCTCACTTTGTAGTTTAGGCTGGCCCTGAGCTCACTATGTAGTCCAGGCAAGCCTCGAACTCAGCAATCCTCCTGCCTCTGTCTCCCGAGTGCTGGGCTGACAGGTGTGAGCCACCAGGCCCAGTACTGTGGTATGTGGTATTGATGGCTGGTGGGCATGAGTCTCCACGCCCAGCATTGTGTGTGGTTACCGGGGATCAGACTCAGGACCTTGCGCTTGTGAGGCAGGCGCTGGAACCACTGAGCTAAATCTCCAGCCCGAAATAGGGTTTCTTTTAGGAGAAATAATAACATTGACCACATGCTAAACTCCACTGAACTGCACACTTTAAACTCTATGGGTGGATAATTTGGCAAGTGAATTACTCTGAGTAAAGCTGTTAATAAGAATCACAGTGAAACGAAAGGAAGAGGGTATTAGGCAAAATGTGCAAGAGTTACCCGGCTTGGCCTAAGTTCTAAGGGACCCAGATTGGCTCTGATCACCCAAGTCTGACATAAAATAAGCTGAAAAGTTGAAAAGCTGCTGTATAGGCTGCAAGTTGGTAATACTCTGAGAACACACAGCTTTACCGCCTGTGACAGAAGTGCAAGAATCTGAAGTCAGCGGAACCGGTTCCTCGGGTCACTAATTTAACCAGCCTGCTGATCCTTTGATCTTTGGGAGGATCTTTCATAGTACAGAAATAGATCCCTGCAGAGGGTCAAGGGATCCGTCCAGGTTCTCTGTCACCTGGCTTCTGTTCTGAGAAGCAGCGGGAGAACAATCAGAAGACCCAGAAGCCCAGTCCGCCCTGGTACACTGGACCACCGCATACAGACGCCTGCTGACGTCACCCCAACATCCTAGCACCTGGTCGAGACAGACCAGCTGTGCCGCTAGACAGGGCTGGTGAGGAGCTTTTCTCCAGGCGGCAAGGGAAACGAATACTTTCTGACTGTCTGTGACCCACACAATCCTGGGCAAGCTGTGAAGGCAGCCGGAACCCAGCTGAGAGAGCATGGAGCCTCTCCGGGTAGACTGAGCTGTGAGTACGCATTAGTAACAGTTGTTTATTTTCTGAAACTATTGAAGCAGACTCTCCAGGAAAAAATAACACTGCTCCTGCCAGGCGTGGTGGCAGGAGGATCGCTGTGAGTTCGAGGCTTGGCTGGCTACATAGTGAGCTCAGGGCCAGCCTGAACTACAAGGCGAGACCCTGTCACAAACAAAACAAAACAAAACAAAACAAAACACCCAAAAACAAGAAACACTGCTCTCAGGGGTTAAATATTAGATTTTATGTTCTTCATTTGGGACGTTCCAAGTTACTCATTTCATAGTATGGAGAGCGGTGTACTGGCGCCCTTTCTAAATGACTCAGAGGTGCCCCGCCGTGCTCCTCGAGGTGAGGTCGATGCCCCACCGAGGGAGGGGCGTGGCCAAGCGGTGCCCCTCCCACCACTCACCCACGCAGTCCTTCCGGTTCCAGTGCAGCCGCCTGCCCGCTGGGCACACGCACTCGTAGCTGCCTTTGGTATTGACACAGCCCTGGTCGCAGTGCCCGTTGCTTATGCTGCACTCGTCCACGTCTGGAAGCAGAAGCCCGAGTGAGGGCAGGAGGGCGCTGGGGCCACGCGGGCTGGCACAGCTGGGGACCAACCCAGCTCGGCACCATGGGATGCGGACGTGCCACACACCATACAGGGATGCAGGGCTCCTCAGGCCCAAGAGCACCCCTTCGCCAGGGAACCCGGTGGCTTCTGACCTTGAGGTGGCATCCAGCCCAACCTCATCTCCCAGGCCAGGGAGGTGCGCGGGCCCGGTGCTCTGGGGCCTGACTCACCGAGTACTCCCACAGCCCCTTTCCAGCCTCCGTTTCCCTCCTGTGAGTGGACAGGGGCTGGGGCGCAGTGAGCCACCTCTGAGCCCTCCCTTTTCTGGCCAGGAGCCCCGGACGAGCCCCGGACACTCAGGGGCCCGGGAACCAGGGAGGTGGTGGCCAGGACGTGGGCAGGTTGGGAGGGTCCCCCAGAAGGCCGGCCGTGTCCCCGGCCCCCCGCTGTGTCCATCTCCCGACACCCTCCTCGACTTCACAGTTCCCGCCCTTGCGCGACACAGGCGGCGGCCGGACCGTCGCCAGTTCCAGCAGCGCCGGCCACCTGGCACAGCACGCAGCCTTCCCTGGGCACCTGCACTCTCCCCTGCCCTGCCCGGACACTAGAACGACCGCCTGGAACTTTCTTTGTCCCCGAGCTGGCACGCACGGACCCTGCTGCCTCTTCTCCAGTGCCCCCCACGCCAAGCCCCCGCCCAGCAGTCCCTGGCCTTGCTGAGGTCCCTCCCAGCCCCCAGCCCGGCACGTCAGGGTGGGGGTGGGGTGCAGTGCAGGGGCCGAGCGGCCGGCGCGTGCCTCGAGGGCAGGTGGCCCTGGCGGGCGGGCTGCAGACCTCCGCAGTGGGTCGTCCCGTAGAGCGTGTAGCCGCGGTGGCACAGGCACTGGAAGCTCCCGGGGGAGTTGATGCACACGTGGTCGCAGGTCCGCTCGAAGGAGCACTCGTTGATGTCTGGGGGGACGGGGGCGGGGTCAGGGAGGAGCTTCCGGCCCGGCGGTGGGCGCGGCCTGTTAATCCTACAGCGCCGGCCCTGAGGCTCGGGAGGGAGTCCGCCCAGGAGAGCGACACGCTTCGTGCGGCTGCCGCTTCCCTTCCCGCTTTCCTCCCCTGACTCTGCCTCTGGTCAGAAGCTGCCCCGCGCCTCTCCCCGAGGTGATGACTGCGGATCTCTGCCACTTAGTGCCCCTCACTCCAGTGCGGTCAGATGTGGCACTGAACCCACATCGGCAGGCCGGAAAATGCCTGGTTGTTGCAGAGAGCCAGAAGGAAGCCCTGAGCAGAACAGGAGGCCGGGCCGCTCGGGTCCCGGTCGGTGTGTTTTTGTTATCCCACTGTGTTTCTTGAGAAAAAGAGTACGAATGGGGGAAAGAGGAATCTATTGGCCAAAAGGCTTAACAAAGGAGTTCTGGAAGGATGTGCCTCCTGGAAGGCAAGGTAACAAGGGGAAGAGGGAGAGCCATGGATTTCTTGTTACTGGAAAAAAGGAGGAGGAAATGAACCATATTTTATGGGAGTCAGGGACTTCCTAGACACAGATTGTGAGGAAAATGGCTGATAGGGGCCCCAGCAGGCAAAGCACACACCACCCAACCAGCCAGGGGCACAGCAGTGGCGAGTTCACACTTTGACTACCTTATGTCGTGTGACTTTGACATAGTCACTACACGTGCTTGTGTATAAATCACTCACACAGGGAGGCACTGTGCTCAGGGCAGAATCCCCTCCGGGCATGGGGCATCTGGCTGAGGTTAGGCCTCAGACTCAGATCCTGCCCCGGGCAGCTTTAATTATGGGAGTCCCGGGGAACGAACCGCCAGGCTGGACCCCGATGGTCTGTGGGGAAATGGGGCCCCTCCTGGACCCTTGCTTTGGCCCCTCTTCCCAAGCTGTTGGGGAACGGTGCCATCGCCAGTGAACCCCTCTTCACAGGCCGTCCTCGAGGCCCCATGGCATCTACACCAGCTGCTGGGCTTTTCGGGGACTGGGATTCTTGGCACGTGCCCAGCCCTCTCCTCCCACCACGCTAGTTCCTTCCAGCAGGCGCCCGGGGACCCTGAGGGACTGTTGGAGGTGCTTGCAGTGCGCAGTGTCACCCACTAGGTGGCAGCACCCGCACGGGGCTGGAGCCGTCCAGGCGCTGCGGGAGCGGGAGAGGGCAAGCAGGGGACAGATGGATCCCTCCCTGGGCCTCAGAGTCCCACCCTGCGGCGGACCGGCTCCTGGAGTCGTAGAGGAGGGATCGCGGCCAAGAAGGGAGGGGTGCATGCCAAGTGGGCCCTGAGGGGACCCCGTGAGGGCTGCCCGGGGCGCAGGGCTCACCTTGGCACGTGCGCTCGTCCGTCAGCAGTTTGTAGCCCTTGCGGCAGCTGCACTCGAAGCTGCCCACCGTGTTGCGGCAGAAGTGGTCGCAGCCGCCGCTGTTGACCAGGCACTCGTTGATGTCTGCGGGTGGGGCGGGCAAGGGCGTGAGCTCAGGTGCCCAGGGTGCGGGACGCCCGGCTGGGTGGCACCGTCCTCCCCCTGCCTGGTTCGCCTGCCGCCCCGGCCGGGGCCTTGCCCTGAGTCCCCAGCTGAGTGTGGGGCTGGCCCTGGTGCATGAGGGTGGGGGCCGGGCCCGGAGTCCTGTCCTGCGAAGGAGCACTGGCCCTTCCCTGTGAGGCGGGACCACGGCCTCCCACGTCCAGGGAGGCTGGAGCAGGGTCCACCTGAGCCCTGCGGACACGCTACTGCCCGCCTCCAAAACGAGGGTAAGGAGTGTCTCCGCCCTGCAGGGCGTCCCAGGGTCCCCAGGGAGCTGGCGCTAGGTCAGCCCTCAGGACCCCTTTCAGAAAGCAGCTCATTGTCTGCGTGATGAGGAAACTGAGGCTCAGAGAGGCAAAGTACCTGACTCAGGAGGTGTCAGCCCAACTGCCTGGTACCCCATCCCTACCGGTTCCAGCTGGTTCTACAGTCAGACATCACCAAGCCCAGGTTACCTGAGGGCCCTGGGCCCAACCCCCCCCCCGGCCCCTCCTGAGCAACACGGCATACACCTCACGCCGTGGACACGGCATACACTTTCTCACACCGTGGACAGCTGGCTGACACTTCAAGGGCGCCATCGGGTCCTGTCCCCAGAGGGCAGGAAGTTGGTCTTGAGGCCTGGCCTGGCCTTGTCGACAGGACCTCACAGGTAGGGATGAAAGTGAACGGTAACTTTCAGGACGGGCTCAGCCTGGTTCGCAGGACTGGAAAGGCGGTGACGGGACATGGAGAGCCTTCCCCACTGCTCACTGGCTGTAGCTTGGCAAGCGTGCCGGGTGCAGACCTGGCCCAGGCCAGCTCCCAGCCTGCTGACCTGGGTGGGCACCGCTCCCATTACGATGGTGACTCGGACCTCAGCTGGGCCGGTCGCCGCTCTGTCGCAGCCCCTAAGAGAAGGGACGGCGGCCCCGACGGCCTGGAGCAGTGTTCCCGGGCAGATGCCTCCTCCGACCTGACCCGGGCCACCTACACGCCCCTGTGGAGATCGGGGGCCCGGGGCACAGGGGGCGGCCAAGGCCATCCCTCGGGGTCTCCTGGGCGCTGTGTCGCGGATGGAGTCAAGGCCAAGTGCGCGAGGGCACCTCAGCCACGTCGCCAGGGCCCCACACCGGCCGAGGCCGGCGGGGAAGCGAAAAACCCACAGCAGCCAGGCCGCTCCTGTGCGGCCCTGGGAGGGCAGGAAGACGGCAGAAGAGCAGGTGCCCGGCGCAGGGCCTCGCCCCGTGACCTCAGCAGGGAGGGCGCCCCTCAGGCCCCACGCTCCCACCGGCAAGCTGGGCTGCCGGCCCGCGTCTCCCCTGGGACAGCTGGCGAGATGAAGTGCGCGGAGGTGCCAAGCGGGCAGGGCTGCCCCGGGAACGCCCGGGCCTCCCGAGCCCCCAGCCTGTGGCGTGGGGCTGCCACAGCAGCCGGACGGCGGAGGGAAGCATGTTTATCAGCAGCCCGAGGGGTGTGGCCGTGCGGAACGCCCTCCTCTCACGCCCAGGATGCAGGGCAGGTGCTGCCCGCACGGCCCGTCGGCCTCCCCGAAGCCCTGGGCTGCAAGTGCACCCCTCTCGGGCACCCCCCATCTCCTGCCCGTCTCCTGCAGGCGGCCAGCATCACCCGCCGCAGCAAACCTGAGGGGTCCCCTGGCTGCGTGGTGGAGGCTCCCGCCACCGCCTGGGGAGCTCTGCCCCGGAAGCCTCCTTGGCTACTCAGGGGGGGCCTCGGGGACCACAGGGGCCTCTGCTCCTGAGTGCGGTGGGCAGGACGGACAGACAGCGAATCGAGGGGACCCAGCCATGGGCGGGAGCTGGGGCCAAGAGGAGGGGCCATGCCAGGGAGGGGAGTGCTGTGCGCACCGCCAGGGTCGGGCTCGGGCTGCTGTCGGGGTGTTGGGTGGGGTGAGCCGCCGCATGCACAGGACCGCCGTGCCTCTTCCTCTGCCATTCTGCCAGGGCACAGCTGTGCAACCTGCCAGCGGTAGGTGAGGGCTTTGGGGTGGCAGCAGAGGAAGTGCAAGGGGCATGGCCAGCACTGCCTTGTGGCAGCGAGGGCACACTGGTGCCATGTGGATAAAAGCTCGAGCAGGTGGCTGCCTGGCCCAGGGTGCCAGGGAGGAGGCAGGCAGGGGTGGGGGTTCTCCCGGGTATTGGAGGAGGGGCGTTTGTCCCTGGGGCTCAGAAAGCCTCTCCTGCCCCACAGCCTGTGGGACAGCCCCAAACGGGAAGCTGAGGCCGCACCCCGCCAGTCTCTGCCCCTGAAGTGAAACCCCAGGACCCTTGCTTAGGCAAGACACTCACCTCCTCTTCTTCTTCCCTCTGCCCCACGGTCCTGCTGCCCAGGGCTTCCGGCTCTGGGATTTCCAAGCCCTCTGGTGCCCCTGCCCCTCCAGCCACCTGTTCTGCCTGGCAGTGTTTTTCTGGCTTCCAGAGAGCCCTGAAACTTTGAAATCCTGCCCAGAGCCTCAGCAGGCGGGAGTTGGGCCTTCACTGGAGACCTTGGGTCACTGGGAATCCCCGGCTGGGCTCGCCTCAGCCAAGGCCCCAGCCCCGGGGGCGTCTTCTCCAGCCAGAGCTGGGGAACCCCAAAGACACCCACTCAGGGCTCTGGAGTGGATCCTGATTTAAAGATGTCATAATGTTCACGGTGGCCAGCCCTAGGTGGGTCCCACGACCCTCCAGTTCTAGGACCCGTGGAGAGATCTTGATTCGGCCTTTTTTCTCCCGCTAAGAACAGTGCCATCTTAGTCACACAGGAGGGGCAGAAGCCTTTCTTTACTTGAGTGGGGCAGACACCCTGAGGCCCGGGAGTGAGGGCTCTCAGGGGTTGGGCAGAGCGGGCTGGGGTGACCTGGTTACAGGGCCGGATTATTTCAAGAAGCATCATGGGGGCTGGGTCTTGGCTTCTCCCCTACACCTAAGAAATAGGAGAGGGACGAGTCCCCCATCTCAGCTGCCCCTTCTGGGCCACACGATGCCCGGGGCCCTTTCCTGCCCAGATAAGTTGGCTCCTGGCAGGGAACTCTGGGTTCCAAACCCCCATTCCTGCCACTTTTGCCTGGGTCAGCCTGCCTCAGAGCCAACGGCATGGATTGGGTTGCACCATGGCGAGTGCCGGCCGTGGGCGACATCCCTAGGCTGTGAGGCTCCCTTGCCAGGCACTCCTGGCACCAGGTCCTCGTGGTGAGAACTACGTGCTACCTGTCTGGCCACACGCCCACCAGAGACACATCAGGCTATTGATGGCCCGCGTGGTGGCCTTGGAGGTTTTTATTTTTAAATAAACAGGCTCCAGAAGGACTGTTATTTTTGCCAACAGTCATTGATTCTTCCCAGCGAGCTGGTGAGGAACGAGAGGCCGTCACCGTCTGTTTTTACAGGCTTAAAAACAGTCCGCCTCAACCTATTTTTAAATCACCCTAAACCTCTGTTTTCAATAATTTCACTGACTGGGCTTGTACACTTCTAGTCCCTGTCCCCTTCCAGGCTCCGCCCCGGTCAAGGTAGAGGGGACCCGGGCTGTGTATGCTCTTGCAGGGGCTTTGCTGCTCCGGCCTGACTCCCCGCCCACGCCTAGGGCTTTGCCAGGCTGGTCCTTCCAGGGTGGCCGGTTCCTCCCCTGCAGGGCGGCCCAGTCCAGGCCCAGCCGCACCCCCCCCCCCAGCTCTCTCCTTCTCTGCCTCCCTTCTCTCAACACCCCAAGGCACTTGGCAACTCTGTGGGGTGCCAGGGAACCTGCAGGAGGCTCTCTTCCACTTCTCCCTGTGGGGTGCTGACCAGCCCCTGTTCCCCACCTCTTGCTTCCTTCAGCTGAAATCCTCTCAAAACCGTGTGACAATGACACACAGCAACACGCACAAGTCCCACCAGCCCATTGCTCCTGAAGGTCCAGGAAGCCCCGCGGGCAGACATCTAACTGTCTACTCGCTGCCATCGGAGTCTTCTGGCCCAGGAACTAACTGCTGCCCCGCCGGGAGCCCTCCCTCCTCCTGAGCTCCATGGGCCCAGCAGCTGGGCCCAGCTGTGCGCCAGCTGGCACAGGGCTGACTCGGGCCAGGCGGGGACACGGCCGCATGGTCTCTGTGCTGACCTTTGCACGTCTTCCCGTCTGGCTGCAGCGTGAATCCGACGGGGCAGCTGCATCGCACACCGGTGGCTGTGTCTTTGCACGTCCGGTCACAGCCTCCGTTATTGACTGCACATGTCTCTGCGGAGGGAAAGAGACAGGCTCAGCGGCCCAGGCAGAAGCCTCCACCTTTCCCCGTCCAGGGAGAGAAGGCCTGGGGGTGGAGACCCTGGGCACATTCTGGCTCTGATGCTCTTGCTGTGGGACCCCAGGGGAGCCGAGTAGCCTCTCTGAGCCTCGGGCTCCCCACTGGGAACACCAGAGCCTGGCACTGTGCCCCTGGGTTGCAGAGAGGCTCCGGTGTGCTGAGGGCTGAGTGCAAGTGGCAAAGGCCTATGCGTGGGCGGGGTCACCACCGAGGGCTTGCATTACTCTTTGGGGCCCATGCTAAGAGGGGCCTGCCTTGCACCCAACTGCCCAGGCCCCTATCCGCCTGTCCAGGCTGAGCTCCAAGCAGTGGCTGGCTGTGGGCAGCAGCCGGGGCTCCTGTCTCCTCCGGCTACGCGAGGAGCGGCCCTCGGCCCTGGAGCCTGTGGAGCAGGGGTCCCCAGGCCTGCGCTCCCTCCGTCCGCTCCCCAGGCTCCCGGCCTCACATCTGTTCCCACTGAACCGCGCGCCAGCAGCGTCTGGGTCTTGTCTGTTTGAAGGCTGTCTAGGGCTTTTTCCCTTCTGTAGAATTCAAAGCGGCTGAGCGGCTGGGGGCACAAGCGAGGTCACCGCAGGCATCGCGCGGTGCTAGTGATGCTCCGCAGGCCTGCAGAGCACGGCCGCGCCGGCTCAAGGCGGGGCCTGGTCCGCGGGGAGCCGCTCTCCCGACGCTGGTCCTCGCCACCTGGGTTTCTTCCTGAGCACCTGGCGGGCCCACGGTGCCTGGCCGGGCTTCCCTCTTCACTTTGCTGTTAGGCAGCACAAAGGTGCCAGGTGCCCATTTTTCACAACCCGAGCTCCCTGCTGCCTCCGCCTGGCCCTGGCCTGCTTCTCTGGCAGCACCTCCTCCACTCTGCCAGCCGCCTGCCCAGGGCCCCCCACGAGGACTTCGGGAGTGGAGGGGATTCTCAGGGACCTGGTGCCTTTCCTTCGAACTTCACCTTGGAGGAGCGCAGGAGGGACAGGCAGCCCAGCACCCTGCCGTGGCGGCTGCCATCTCAAGCAGAGCTGGAGGTGCCCTGAAACGTGACTCTCTCACCCTGACCCTTCCTGGCCCGGCTCAGCGTCTGTATGGATCCAGCTGTGGCGAACAGCTTCATGTGCCTGCTCCCCACCCCGGGAGGAGTCTGCCTGAGCCTCCCTCTGCGCTTGGGCAGCTGGGCCATGTGGCATGCTGCCTGGCCTGGCCTTGCCTCAGTTTCCCCTTGAGACCTCCCTTGGGGCTGTGTCCCAGGTCTGCAGCCAGGAAGTGAGGACAAGCTTCTCTTCTCGGGGCCAACGGGGAGGTCACGCAAGCCCACTCGGAAGCACTGGCCCAGGTGCTGGGTTCCTGTTGGTCCACACACGCCAGCGATATCACCCCCACTCCCTCCCGGAGCCTCACGCTCCTGCCCTCCCAGCCCCCGCTCCAGGAACCCACTGGTGTTACCACGCCTGCCCCTTCGAACCCCGGGGCTCCTCCGCCACCTCCCCAGGGACTAATCCATTGCTTCCTTAACGAGGTCCAACCTCGGCCCCTGCTCTTCCGCCGCCTGGCCGCTCACTTGCCTTTCCTCTGGCCACTGCCCCCTGCTGAACGCCTCTGGGCTCTCTGGGCTTCCCTGGGCCAGGCCCAGAGCTGGGCAGGTGTGAGGAGAGTGCAGCACCTGGCTGGTCCTCAGCTGCTGCTCTGGACCTTAGCAGGCTGCCCTGCCTGGGCTCCAACACCTCCTCTACCGTGCTGGGAGGAGGGAGGGAGGGCGGCTCCCGCTGCACCCACCTGAGCAGTGTCAGCCCCAGGGTGGCCAGTGAGTGGCCTAAAACACAAAGAGCAATGCGGTGCTGCTGCACCTGGGCCTCTGCATTCACAGGCCAGGAGGCTGGGTGGGGCCCTGGGTGCAGCTGAGGGGTCTCTTGCCTTGGGGCCATCAGCGCGGGGCTCTGCCCAGCTCCCGTCTCTGAGAACCTCGCACAGCAGCCTCGGTACTTTGACCTCCTAGACCAGAGGCCCTCAGACCTGGTGGTCAGACCACCAGTGTCAGAGATTAAGAAACAGCTGTGGGCCCCACGCCGTGGCGGCTCAACTGTGGGTCACTACAAGGAACGGAGGGGCTGGACCCCACCCTCCCTTCTTGTACTGAGGCCTTACGGGGACAGATCTGGGGCTCAGAGAAGTGAATGATACGGCCAGCACTTAGGAGCTGATGGATGGGCCCATGTGAAGGAAAAGCCAATGCCCATCTTCAGAAATCGCTCAGACAGCAGAACATTACAGTGGCCACAGGCCCACCTCAGGGCAGGGCCTGGGGGCTGCACAGGGTGAACTGTTGGGAGTGGCCCATGTCTGGGTCACCTTTGGGCCCAGGGCTGTGACTCTCCAGACCAGGGAGTGAGCCACACCAGGACAGACAGCTGGGGCCAGGGTGACCTGAGGATGGAGCTGGGTGACAGGGAGGAAGGCTGGTCTGGGGCTGGCTGGGCTCTAAAGGGAAGACAGGAAGTCCCAGACCAAGAAGCCCCTGGCAAAGATGGGGCCCAGGCAGGGACAGCAGTCCCTCCAAAGGACACTGCCCGCACGCACCACCTGGGGTCTCTGTCACTTGTACCGCTGAGCCTGGGCAAGTGTCTTCACTTCTTGGGGTCTGTTTCCTGATGAGCGTGGGGTGAGGATGGGTACCATACCCTGCGTGGCCCTGAGGTGACACAGAAGGTGCCCATGCCCCACAAGCTGGTGTGACTGCTGGTGTGTCACTCTCAGTTCTGTTCCTTAGCACCCTTGGACATGGCCTCAGCACCCCAAATCTGCCCTGATTCACACTGCTGTCCCCCGAACTACTCTGACCTGGGCCTCTAACCCCTGGGGTGGAAGTGCCCCTTCTTGTGGCTGTGCCTCCCTTGGCTGTGCCCCCTCCAGGCAGAGCCACGGGGTGGCCCCTGTGTGCTTCAGGGGCCCAGGGGTGGCTGATGTGAGGGCTCAGGGGCTGGACTGATGAGCAGGGGCTGAGGTGGCCCACAAGGGGTGACATAAAGCAGGGCACCGAGTCCCTGCTCTGTGCTGGGCCTGGCAGGACTGCAGGATGCAGGGTCACCGGCTGCACGGGAGGGCCTGCAGGCTGCCTCACAGCGAGAACCAGCTGTAGGCCGGGCTTTGCTCCAAAGCACCCGGGGACTCTGGGAAATGACCGTTCCCTGTCTGGCCTTGGGCCTCCCTGAGGACTCACCTGGAGCGGCGGGTCCGGTGTAGGCTCAGTGCCTGTGCCTGCCCTGTCCCTGCAGACCAGACCTGAATGCCCCTCCCTCCCGCCATCTGCACTTGAGCAGAAAAGGCAGCTATGAAGTGTGACCATTGGTGCTCTCTGTCCACCTGCTGACTGCTGACCCTTCCCTGGCTCCCAGTGCTGGGACAAAGGCCACTCTATCTGGAGTGGTCCTTCCACAGTGGCCCTGGTCTCCTCTTGCCCTGCCCTTAGTACTGGGCACAGGACACACTGAACAGGCCTCTTACGCTGCCTCTTGTCCCCAGCCGTGCTGCTGTGAGCAGCTGTCCCCAGCAGGGCAGACACCCCTCCTGAGCGCCATCTGCCGAGGAAGGAGACTGAACGTTGGGGCCCCTCCACCCATGGTGGAGACCTCCCAGAGCTTCCTGGACTCTGCCTTGTGGCACCGGCCCACGTGACTCTGTGGCCCTGGCAGACCCCCCACTGATGGCGGACCCTGCCCAGGGCAGTTCTCCGCTGGTGAACGTCACTCAGTCGTGTGCCTGTGAGTGCTTAGGCTGCTGCGTAGAGGGCGCCTAGGCCCGGGGACCGCGTAGGGCCTTTGGCCAGAGCGGTGGAGAGTTGGCTGAGGGCAGGAGAGGACAGACCTCAGGAGGTTGTGCTGCTTGAAGCCACGGAATGGGGGAAGAGCTGATGGCAGCCCCATGCATCCTAAGGGCTGATGAGGCCTGGTGCTGCGAGTGTGCCTCAGCCGCTTGCCCTTTCTGCCTGCGGGGACTGGACCTGCGCCCTTTGGTGGGCACCCGGCTGGCATTCCACACGGGAGATGTGTGGGACGGGTGAGCGCTTCACTCTCGCTTTCCGACCCAAAGGTTCTGGTGACGGTCACGGGGCTGTGCTGCCGGCGGTCTGACCCTCCGACGTGCGTGTCAGCCGCACTGGCATTGGCCTGTGCACTGACTGGGCTGCCTCCTGTGACCAGTGATGGTGGGTGCTGTCGAAGACTCTGGTGAGGCCCAGAGCCCCTGGGCTCCTGGCTTTCTCTTTCTGTCCCCTCTAGATGGCAAGGGCAGCGTCTACCACTGGAGCAGCAGGACCGAAGCCACCTACCCCGGGAAGCTGTGCACCCCTCCGTGGTTCCCACAGAGCACCGGAAGTAGCCAGAGCCTTCCCGCGGTGAGGTGCAGGCTGCAGTCAAGGCTGGGCCTTGGGTCACTTCCGGCCTCTAAACTCCGGTGCCCTGGAATCACAATGCCACAGCCTGGGTGCAAGACGAGTGGGCAGAAGCTCAGACGCGGCTGAGTCCTCTGCCCCGCCCTGTCTTGGCTCCTGGCTGCGTTCGGGGTTGGGCAGCTGCCCAGTGACTTGCAGGTGTCTCAGGGCTGTGACCTCTGCAGACTGGGCTCAAAGCACTTCCGGAAGAGGCCGGAGCTTGACCGAGAGCCACCTCCCTCGGAGCCCTGACACCTCAGCGTCCCCAGGGCGGCATGTGGACCGAGAAAGGAGGCTTCACGCTGTGCAAGCAGGACATGTCTCTCCTGCGGTGTGGCCCCCATAACTAATAAAGGCACGAATCGCGCCCACTCCCCAAGCTCCCTCCTCAGCTTACTTCCTGCCCAGGCAAAAACCTGCCCCACTGACGCAGGGGACAGATGGTCCTCAGGGCAGGAGAAGCCTGTGTGGACATCCCAGCAGCCCGGGCCCAGGGTAGTCCCGACGCCTCGATACCAGGTCCTCGTCTCGGTCCCGGTGGGAGGTGGCCAGGGCGGGGCTGTGGGCACGGGCTGTGGGGCCAGGCGCCCGGGGTCTGTCCCTAGTGTGCGGCATCTCCTCCTGTCTGTCCCAGCTGCACGCCAGTCCCAGGGTCTCCCGTGCCACCCCATTCTGACCACTGGGGCTGCTCAGCAGCTCCCTGTGCTGGGCTGGCTCTGGGCCTGATGCCCACTCTCTTCTGACAGCACGAAGCAAACAGGGCTGTTAGTCCAGCCAGAGCGGGCAGACCTCACTGGGCCTCCCAGGTAAGGCCTGCAATCCACCTTAGCACGGGCCCTCTGGAGACAGGGACCAAGAATGAGCAGCTCTCGCACCGTGGGTCACCTGGGACCCAAGGCCAGCCTTCCTGGATTGCCTCTGAGGCCGCTGCCTGGCCTGGGCTGCTGGCCCAGGAGGAGCTGCAGGGAGGCCTGAGGACAGAGGGAACGAGACAGGGCGGAGGGACGCAGTGGAAGCCAGCTGTCCATTCCCTGGGTTCCCTCCTGTTGTCGGCACAGACTGGGTCTGCCCGGACCCGTCTGCTGCCTTCCAAGGCCCGGGGGAGGCAGCGCATAATCTCTGTGCTTCTGTCCTCACTGTCCAGGCTCTCTGGGCCACCGCAGTCGCAGAAAGCAAGGCAAGAGGCCTTGCCCCACCGGGGTGGTGCTCAGACCTTCCTAAGACAGGAAGTGCCTGTCCCCTGGCTCGTGCCCTTCACTCCTATCAGGGGAGGTGGAGAGCCGAGTTCTCGAGGCCCCGAGCCGCTCTTCTCCGGCCACCTTTCCCGGGTGTCTATTGTGCTGGTTCATGTCTCCCTGCGGGGCTGTGGCCCACCTGCTTGCTGGGGGCTGGGATGAACCTCCAAGTCCAGCCCTCTGTTACTTCCGGTAGCAATGTCCGGAGTGTGGGTAGCTGGCTCTGCCCGCTGTCTAGGCCCATGCACTCAGGCTGCACTCATCCAAAAGATGGTGGCACCTGCCCTGCTGGCATGCTGGCCAGGCTTCGAGCCCTCTCATTGGCACCCTCACCATGGGGCTCTGACCCTCTTCCTGCTTCCTCTCTTCACATGGGGACCAGGAATCTGGGTACCTCTTTGGGACCTTCAGGGCCTTGTAAACTGACACTCAAGATGGCCCACGTGGCTGGGATCTTGGGGCTGAGCTCAGCCCTGTGGAGCAGGGCGTGGTCTTAGGCAGCCAGGGCACAAAGGGCAGCCATCCCATCCTCTGAGATATGGGGAGCACACCATCCGACCCGTAGCCCCCAGGAGCCGTGAGCCCCTGCAGCCACAGAACCAGAGGGACAGAGAAAGGCGTGGAGGAGGTGGCACTGCCTCCCTGTCTACACGCCGCAGCCCGCCTGAGAGCGGTCACTCACTTCCGCTTCCTTGCCTGGCTCAGGCCGGCCCTGTGTGCGGGCCTCCCTGGGCGGGGGAGGGGACAGGACACCCCAGAACCCTTCCCACCGGGGCCCTCGGCTTCTGAGACTCATGGCCATGTGGTGTTTACTGTAGGCAGAGGGGGCCTACGCCACGCGCGTCTGCTTACACGCTCAGGTCCCTAGACGGGGTGTGGGTTCGTGCTACAGACACATAAGGAAACACGTGTGTCTGATGGAGGTTAAACTTTAAAAAGTAAAAAGTGAGTTCCCGCTGGTAGTGGAGCCCCCCGCACTTGCACACATGTGTGACAGTACACACGCAGGCGAAACCACATCACAGACACACCCACGATGCACACACGCCAGCCATACAGTCGCACACACTGTTTACACACTCATGCACCCAACACGCACATGCACACCTGCATGGGCGCATGCGCGTACGCGCATACACCCACACACCCACACACACACACACACACACACACACACACACACACACACACACGGGCAGGTACGACAAAGGAAGTGGAAGAAAAGTGTTACCCATGAGGAGCCGCCGTTTCACCCGCTTGTCCACATCAGCTACTGACGTGGCATTGAACTGAGAGCGCTCAATTGCAGCCTCATCCTTCTCTAGAACACAAGTAAGGGACAAACACGGAGCCGGTGGTTAATGAGAGCCCACGTCCCGCGGCCCGGACGGCCAGCCTCTCGGCGGCGCACACGGAGCCGCGCGCATGCAGGCCAGCAGGGGTCCTCGCCCGGGGCCGCTCCCGGAACCTCCAGGGCAGAGCGGAGAGGCAGCGGGGCGGGCGGGGCGTGCAGAAGACGGGACCACACACGACCCGGACACGGCGGGAGGGGACACAGCACCCCTGCGCGAGCAGACAGGACGAGGAGCGGTAGGACCGGCCCGCAGAGCCTCGGCCCCACGGCGGGGAGGCAGGCACAGGACGGGGCACAGGCCGGGGCGGGGCAGGGTCGCGGGGTCCGGTGATGGGTGGTGCCCGGTCCCAGGGACGGATGTGAAAGTGTGTCCTTCATGCAAAATGAAGAGCAAAACACACAGAGGAAGACACACGTGCACACGACAATGGTCCCACTGGACAGAAGACCCAGGGCGGGTTCGGGCAGTGCTGGTTGCCTGCTTGTCTAGAGCACCCCAGCTGAACACTCAAGTGCTCGCGAGGGGCTGCGAGGGGGGCGGGCCTTTCAGGAGCGTGCAGAGAACGGGCCTGGCCGGCGGCTACACACTGAGTGTGCAAGGCGCTTCCTGGGCAAGCGCTGTTGGTTAGCTGGGTGGAGAGTCCGCTCAGCTGGCAAGACAGGCGGACCCGTCCCCGAGGGGACACTGGGGGCGGCGAGCAGAGTCAGAGGAAAGGGTTCTCATCCTGGCTGGGAGCGGAGCCCTGTCGGTGGGGCTGAGAGGAGGTGGTTTCTAGGGAGGGGAGAAGGAAAGCAGGGGCTCGGGGAGTTACCGCAGAAGCAGATCCAAGCAGAGGGACCGTCACATGCAGCAGACGTTGAAAAATAAAAATTTAAAAAATGAGGAGGATGATGAGTCAGGAGGACGCAGACACGAAGGGTTAGACACAGGCTGGGGGTTTGCAGCGCAAACCCCGGGGTCCTTGAGCAGACGAGACGGGGTGGGGGGGAGGCCGGGCGGCCGGGAGGGGCAGGCAGGACAGCGGAGGGACAGAGGCTGAGGACGGGGTTCTAGCTGGGATCAGGCTGCAATAGAGACACTGGTCTGACACCCCGTTTGGGTTTTAATTTATTTTTTTGATTGGTTGGTTGGTTTGGTTTTGACTTTTGACTCTGAAAATAATTAATGAGCGTCAGTTATCAGACAAGACAGGCAATCAGGGACCATCACCAGAAAAGCAGGAGGAATGAGGTAAAACGAAATAAAAAAATGGCCGTCTGAGAGAAGAGACCAAACAGAAGAGGAGACAAGCACCGCCGGCAGCAGCACCCTTGACGATGGCCCCGGACCGCGGGGAGGAGAGCTTGGCGCCCTGCTCCCCAGGCCACACGGGCACAGCCGCAGGGGAGGGGACGGACAGCAGCTCTGGGCCTCGTGTGCCCGCGCCTGCCCCAACCCCCTCTGTCACAGGAACGCCCTCGGGACACGACTCCCGGTTGACAAGAAGAAAGGAGCCCCTTAAAAAAATGTAATGGCCTCGATCCCTGACTCTTGGGGCTTCCTGAGGGCTGGCACTGGAGAGAAAGGAGAGGGCAGACTGGGCGCCAGCTCTGGAAGTCCTCTTTTTTCTCAGTTAAAAAAATTTGCTGTTACTTTTGAATGGGAGAGAGAGAGAGAGAGAGAGAGAGAGAGAGAGAGAGAGAGAGAGAGGGAGAGAGAGAGAGGGAGAGAGAGAGAGAGAGAGAGGGAGAGAGAGAGGGAGAGGGAGTGCGCGCGCGCTACCAGTGAGCACAGCATGGAATAATCACGACTATTTAAGTTCCCCTTGGAAATACGGGCCCGGAGGAGGGAGGTGGTTGAAACTCAATGCGGGACTCCACGTGGCAGGAGAGGTGCTGGAGGGGGTCCCTGAGACGGAACTTCAGGGGGCCAGGAAGTCTTTCAGCTATGCACCCAGCAGCTCAAAGCACCCACACCGCACCCAGGGAGTGCCACCCGCTGCTCACAGCAAGTTCTGAGGTGCCCTGGGTATGCCAGGCTGCCAGGGCACTCACAGAATTCACGGGTGATCCAGATTACGTGAATCTGGTGGATGTTTTCCACGCCAGGAAACACCTGAACTTCAGAGCTGACCGTTGCTTCTGAGGTTCATACCTTCCTCCTCCTCTAGGCCGCCTACCGCAAGGAGGCCGGGGACGGCGGAAGTGCCCGCGGGAACCTGGCCCCGGGACCCAGGAGAGGTTTCCACAGGTGGCACCCACGGGGACACCTGCGGCGCCATCTCCACCGTGGGGCCTGCCTGGGTTCCCCTCAGCCCCATTCCAGGAAACTCACCGATGCACGTCCGGCCGTCCGAGTGGAGGGCATATTTCTGGTGGCAGCCACACATGGGGCCGGTGTCTGTGTCCTCGCAGCTGTGCTGGCAGCCTCCGTTTCCATAGTTACAGGTTACTAGTGAGCCCAAAGTGTACATACGTGTGCACAAACAGAACAATAAGAGCAGTTAGTGCGCAGGTGGTGGCTGTTTCCTTTGGGGGTGGACAGGGACAGGAGGGCCCAGTGGCCAGCGATGGGCATGGGAGACCCACAGGCCTCAGACCAGACACCCTCCCCTCCAGGGGAATGGGCCGGGGCCCTCAGGGCATCGCGTCATCCCCTGGATGGCAGTGGATGGTGAAAGGGACACGCTGGACACTTTGACCCTTCCTAGGTCACAAGGTTTAACACTGCTGCTCGATGGGACAAATGTCTGTTAATACAACTGAAAATTTGTGGAGCAGGAGGGGTTCAGCCATGGTTGGAGGTGATACTTATTTGCACGGTTCTGGCAGAGCTCTGTGTAGAGAGATATACCCACAGAAACCCACTGTCCCTGGGCCCCAGTGGCCAGCTACCTCGGCCCAAATGGCCCAGAGCCCAACAGTTGTGCCTACATTCGAGTTTAGGCAAGTTTCTGTTGCTTGAGTGGCAGGGCTGAGGATGACCTGAGTAAGCCATGGTCAACAGCTGGCGCCTCCTGTGGCCTGGAGGACCTGTTGCCTTTCAACCCACAACCTTGAGGCGTTTTCCATCAGCAGCCCTGGGGTGGCCCCCCAAAAGAAGCCAGCAGAAAGCAGGGAGAGTGTAAATTCAAGTTTATTAGAAAGAAACCCTGTTATCACTTTTGAGGTGGAGAGAAACGGCTGGAGGAAAACAAGGGGATCTGAAGTCTCTGCGGGATGGTCCTACTTGCAAGGAGCGGTCCCCTGCGCAGACAGCACGCCCAGGCCGCAAGGACAGGGTGTGTCCGCGGAGACCTTGCCTGTTATCTACCGTTCTGTCTGCCTCTTACTTTACTTGGCCAACCCCAGTGATATTATGTATGCAAATTTGATCTCAGGCCAGCTATGGTCAGAGGATCCAAAATTCCAAAGCTGAGCGTTTGCAGGAATCCCATTTCCTTAGAGGATGGCCAGTGGGGCCAGCCACAGAGGGAAGTCACAGGCGGCAGCTCCTGGGGACATCCAAATATTTCCGAGCTGACATCTGCAGCCATCCTGGCCTGGTCCCGTTTGTGAGGGAGATGATACAGCACCTTCTTCTTGGGCACTGCCCTGTGTGGTGGTGGCCACTTGGCCTTGGGTACTGCGGTCTCCCCCGCAGGCGTGAATGGCTTGACGGGGCCGGGTCCCTACCCAGGAGCCCAGAGGCCCTAACGTGGGCCAGTTAATGTGACTTTGGATGCAACTTCCAAGGTGACATTTCAAGGACCTGCAGGATCTTTAGGAAACACGACTGGGCCCTTCTCGGCACAAGTGTCTTTGCCTGGGCTTGGTAGAGCCTGGTCTTCTCTCCGATTCTCTCATCTCTGAGTAGCAAGAGCCACAGGGAAGCCGAGGGCTTGGGAGCTGGAGATCCTAGGCAAAGCTGGAGCCCAGGCTCACTGGGCAGCACATGCTTTCCGGGCCTGGGAAGCACCCAACTCCAGCGAGGGCACGGATGCAGCTAGTGAGGAGGCAGAGGATGTTTCAAACTGCTTTGCTAAGCTCTGCACCCAGGAGCAGCTGTGGCCCAGAATGACGCCGCCAGGGCCCTCTAAATCTCTGGGCTGGGCTGTCTCTGATGCAGAAGTGCCTGCCCCTTCTGTTTGGGAAGGCAGGGGGGGCAGTGGGGACTCTGGAGGCCCAGGAAGTTGGGAGAAGAGCTCTGCAGTCCCCTGGCCTAGACTGGCTGGCTAAGCCAGGCCTCAGCCCCAGCCCAACCGCAGCACTGTGATCTCAAGGGTTAGAGCAAAGGCCTCAGTGCCATCTTTTTTTTTTTTTTTTTTTTTGAGAGTCTCGCTTTGTAGTTCAGGCTGGCTCTGAGCTCACTATGTAGCCCAGGCAAGCCTCGAACTCAGCAATCCTCCTGCCTCTGCCTCCCGAGTGCTGGGATGACAGGCATGAGCCACCACGCCTGGCCTCAGTGCCATCTTTAACGTGCCTCATGAACTCCACCAAGCTAGCAGGGCTGGTGAGAGGCCTCAGTGTCTTGCCGCCGCTCACTGGGGCATCCACGCCTCTGCAGCGCCCGGCGGCCCAGTAGGGGGCGCACTGCTAGCCCTTCAACTGGCAGGGTGTCGGCCACAGCCTTCTTGAAGCACGCGGTAGTTGGGGTGCGGTGAGCACCCGGGTTGCTCCGAGCAGGCTGTCCCCGGTGGATTTCAGAATCAGGTACAGGCTGGTGCCAGTCCGGTTGGCTGGCAGTCCTCTCCCCAATGCCTGCTCAGGGTCTGGCCTGGCAAGGCTCAGCCTGACTTGTGCTGGACGCACACTCTTCCCGCCGCACATGTGTTCTTGGGGCTTTCTCCCGTCGTCACCAAACAAGAAAGGCTGATGGCCGAAGTGTTCATTTTCTGTCCTGGAAGCAGCCAGGGGGCAGGTGGTGCCTCGGAATCCATGTGGGAAGCAGGGAGGAGCCCTGGGCTCCAGCTGTCCTTCCTTGGCGACAGCGTCCGCACTTGGATTTGCTGTCCCATGGGGAAGAGCCAGCGGCGAGGAGCAAGGCTGTGCAGTCAGGACCAGACCAGGGCACGAGAGGGACCCGGACCGAATACGGGGCTGGAGCACCACTTTCCAGGCACCGGCGCCATCGGGGGCTGTGGGTCCCGGGCCGTAGTGGCTGCCGGGGGCTGGCAGAGTGGGGAAACGTGTGGTGTGCTGTCCACAGAGGGCCGGTGACAGTGGAGACGTCACTGTGACTGAGGGTGGGGACAACACGGGCCGGCCGTGCCCTGCCAGACTGAGGGATGGAAGAACGGCCGCCTCTCCACACGAGCTGTCAGCCCCCGGCTCCGCCTCGGCGGCACGGTGAGGACATGCTCTCCAGGGAACGTCCGCCACATTATTCCTGGCCCCTGTGGCGAGTCGGAGTGAGCTCTGTGAAGCCCTCGTCCCTGGTGAGAGGGGCCATGCTCCTGGCAGCCCACCTCGGCTCTTGGACACCCGGGGCAGGTGGGACAGCCGTGTGGTACCCGGCTCCTACCCAGCCAGGGATCAGAGGAAGTGAGGTCAGCGTGGGCTGCCTGGACGCTGGAGCCACCCTCCGGTGCCTCTTCATACCCTCCCGTTACCCAACGCTCTGCAGGCCACCAAGACACGCGGGCTGTCAGGCCTCTGCTCCAGCCCCCCATGCCCAGGGCGGACTGGGGCTCAGGGCCCAGCCTTGATCCAGGAGAGGAGGAGCCAGGCGCAAGGCTCACACCATCCCCAAGCCCTCCCCGGCCCCTGCAGCAGACCCTGCCCTTCTCGCCAACCCAACATCCAGCACCCTGGTGGGACCCTCCGCAAAACAATGCCGGGAGACGCGTGGGGGGTGTGTACCCATTTGCCTCCATCTACCTACGTGTGCAGTCCTTCTGGTTTTGGGCAAGGTCAAAGCCGGGCCTGCAGTCGCAGGCCACCCCACCTTTGGGCGTCTCCCGGCAGATGTGGGCACAGCCGTGGTCTTTGTTCATGCAGTTCATACCCTCTGGGAAGAAAGACAGAAAGACAGGGGTTGGGGCCAGGGGGAGAGAGAGAGAGAGATAATTTCAGGCTGAAAAGAAGTAGCCGTTGAAGTGTTATAGTCAAGCGGGCTGCACTGTGCACGCCGGAGACACGCAAACACCCACAGGGAGGGTGGGCAGGCCACCGCCTGCAGCTCTCTGGGGAGGAGCCCAGGCCAGAGGTCTGTGAGTTACCCTGTAACCACGCCTGGGGCCCAGGTCAGGTTCCGGGATGGGTCTCAGGCCACGGCCCCTCCTCCACCCAGCAGACTTCTCTCCCCCCCAGCTGGCTGGAGCGGCTTGGGACTTCGTTCTGTTGACCCCGGTTGATGTTTATCTTCCTGGTGATTTGTGAGGAGTTTCTAGAATTTATGAGGTCAGGGGTCAAGTGAGAGGTTGTGGGTCACAAGTCCATCAAGAGGCCACAGGAAGATGAAAGGGAAGGGCCGCTGTCTGCCAGCCAGCGCACTAGCTCTGGGACCGGACTGCCATCTCCGGCCTCCAGGACAGTGCAGAGCGCAGGGAACCATGTTGGTGGGGGATCACAGGGTGGACTTTTGGTGCCAAGGAACACATTGGCCTTTTGCCCCAGAAGACAACTAGCTAAATCTTGATCCTGGGCACTGTGAAATAGCCTTGCTACAGTGCAGGATGTGTTTAAACAGACAAGGTCCTTGGCAGCCATGACGTAGATATAGATGTATAGAGATGGAGGTGTCACTCAGTGGGAGGACACAAGAAGCCCTGGCACCTCCTACATCTTGAGTTAAAACGAACTCCCAATGGAAATGCATGCTGCTCGACCCTGCGTTATGCCTGCTTTCACCTAACTTTATTGCTCATATCTCCTTCACTTTGGTATTCTCACACAGGTAAGTCAAACTTCTGCAGGATATAAGGACTAGCCAGTGCATAACCAACTAACCAGTGACTAAACAGGCAAACGGTGTCGCTGCTGCTCTGAGCAGGAAGCTACGAGTCCACACAGAGACCAAACTTCGCAGCTCTGCAGACACCAACGCATGGACAGCTTGCACAGTTGTGTGCTGACTGGTGTTTAACACCCACAGGTGGCGGAGGGCTTGTCTGCAGGCCCCCCAGTTCCATGGTGTGAGCCCTCCTGCTTTGGCTGCTTCGTTACTGGGGAGCCCTAAATCCCTACAACCCAGCACTAGTGCGTGGCTTCCAAACTGAAGTCACTGAAGCCAGGCTTCCCTGTGGCCTTGTGCCTGGACACCTGTGGGGGGAGTAGCAGCGGGTACTCGGTAACAGAGGAGGTGACTTCTGTGATCCGTGCTCCCCCTGCGGATCCGGGGAAGGGGTCCCCTACTAGGGCCCTGGCGGGGTGAGCAGCCTGGCTTTCCAGGTGGCTTTCAGGAGAGGGACGTCCTTGGGTCCCTGAGACACAGTCAGCCCCTTCTCTGGTCTTCAGGAAAACTCTCGTGCTGGCCAGGGCTTGGCCAGGGGGTGGAGGCTACTGGACAGTCTCCCTGACCGTCCTTAGCTACTCTCAATAGGAGCTCAGCTCAGGGTCACCTTCCTTCCCTCCCAGATGGCTTCTGCTGCTGCCTAGTGCTCCGGCTTCTTCTTGGCCTGGTGCCACCGCCATGCCCTTTGCCCCGTGTTCATACTCCCCAGGTCTGCAATGCTGCACTGCCCTTTGGCCTTGCCCCCACGGGCTCCTTCCGACTTCCTTTCCCTGGCATCCTCTCCTGTCTTCCATAAATGACATCCTAGGCCCGTCTCAAACGCTACCAGTCCTACAAACTGCCCCACGCCTCTGGCACACAGTAAGTTCTCGGAGCTGTCCGCAGCCGGCCAGGAAGATCCGTACTGTGAGCCAGGAAGAGCCCAAGGCCCTGCAGAGCTCAGGCTCACATGTGCTGAACAGAGAGAGATTGAATTTCCATTTCCAGCCAAAGAATCACAATTTACGAGAAGCCCTGTTCATCATCACAGGCCGTAAATTAGCCCTGGGGGAGCTGATATGCCCCAAACCCTGGACCAGGGAGCATTAGGCTTTAGAAATCACGCCGCCTCTCCGTCTCCATGGACATGCTGTCTAATTATCTTGTTTTAGAGCATCTAGATTTGCATAATGTGCCAAAATGCCGCATCGTAATTTGCTGGCAAAGGAGAATCTAGGGGAGGAACCCAGCGTGCCCCGAGTCACGTGGGGACCGGGGACACGCACAGGCCTCCATCTGATCCAAGGCCCCACCTGAGCACCGAGACAGCTCGGGCCTGGGCCTCTGCCTCCCACCAGAGACCCCAGGCGGTGCCTTCTTACCCAGGGTCCTGAGTGCCCACCTTGCACGCCCCAGCCCCTGCTCCTCTCTGCCCACAGTGGAGCCACCTCGGCCCAGCCAGGGCTGAGGACCCTCGGTGAAGGTGGCTTTATTTACTCTGCATTCCGAACAGTTCCCGCGGGGCCCACAGAGCCGGGTGTCTGAGACTGTGTCACGCCTCCTGATACCCACCACACTGAGAAGCGATCTAAAGAAAACAATGAGAAGCTTCTCACACGGGAACATAAGGAATATATTTTTACCCAAAATGATCTTTTCAGAAGCAGGGGTGGTTGGGTCTGAGTGGAGGATCCCTGCGGCTCTGCCAAGATGCAGACCACGCAGCTGGCCTGAGTGCTGGTGGGCCTTCCCCGAAATAAGTAGCATCGGATGCCACCACCTGTAGTGACCCTTCCAGAGGTGGTACAGTTGCCTGGCCCAGGGTGGGGGTACTGGGGCTTCCCCTGCTGAACATAGGCTCTTGGCCACCATTCACCTGTGCCCACCTTGGGATGGTGCTGACTTCTGCTGGCCAGGGGCCAACTGGCAGGACCCTGGGACATCAGCTGTCCAGAGACTGGGAAGCCTTTTACCACTGGCAGGGTCTCTGCTCCTTACCTGCCCATGAAGCAGCGCATGCAAAGCCCTGTACAGGAGCACCCAGCATGCTCAGATGCCCTGCCATGATTACAATGTGGCAGCCGCTCATAAGGGGCTAGGGCTCGAGGGTGTCCACACCACCTGCAACCTCTGCCCAGCCTGTTGCCTTCCCTGAGCCTCAGTCTTCGCAGCTGTGGAATGGGGCTGTAGGAATTTTTACCCCCTAGGATGGGGGGGGAGTTCAGAAGAGGCAACTACACAGAGTCCAGCCTTATCACAGCCCCAGTGGGGACAGCTGCTCATGTCACTGTTTGCTGGTGGGTCTGGGGACCCGGCAGGGACCCTGAGCTCTGTTCTGCACCCCAGGTTCCCAGACAGCTCTGGCAATAGATGCGGGTCCAGCAAAAGGTGGGTGAAGAAAGAGGGAGGAAAGGGGAAAAAGAGGGAAGTGTGGACAGAAGAGAGAAGCGAAGAGGCGGGTAGAGCTGTCCCAGCCCACAGCAGATGGATCCCACCGTTACGTCAGATGGTAAGGTAAACATTTTGAAAATACTCTAATGGCGTCCCCGGCTCTGTGCTCTGTGCACGCCGCTTTCTAGGTGCCTGACGCAGGGAACTCGTGGTACACACTGAAGGCTCTGAGAAGCCCTACCGCCCTCTGGGGGCCTCCCTCCCTGACACCTCCCAGGGCTGTCTCTGAGCCTCGGCAGTGACGGACGCCCCTCCCTAGGGCACGGAGCAGCAGCGGTAGAGTGCCCTGCCTGGCTCCTCTGCCCAGCCCCAGCCCTGGCCAGCTGGAGCATCTTCTGGATCGAAGGTCCCCACGGTACCACCTGCCACTGGGGCCAGGCTCCAGAAGCCATACCACACCTGGGTCTGGGTACCAGGGAGCGGATGGGGAGTCCAGACAGAGCTGGCGTCCTTCCCAGCAGTCCTGGCTGGCAGAGCTGGTGCCTGCCAGGTTGATGCTAATCAGATCTGACCCCACAAATCCTGTTACACTCTGCAAATCTGGACCAAGTGTCTCCTTGGTGCCCAGGGAGGATGGAGGCAAGAGGAGGTGACAGGGCTTCGGTGCCCCAGGGCCAGGTCTGCACCCAGCCTTCGCCAGGGGCTGTGTGACCCTAGAGAGCTGACTTCAGGAGTTCCAGGCCCTCTGGGTGAGGAAGGCAGGGCTAAGGGGCAAACAAGACGGCTGAGGAACTGTGTCCTGGCTGCAGGGACCCGCAGGAGCATGGCAGTAGGCAGGGGCATGAGAGAGTCAGGAGGGTACCTGGGTGTGTGGGGAAGGTTCTGGGGTGACAGGACTGCAGGCTGAGCCAGGGGAGGCTGTCACACCACTCTGAGGGGGCAGGTGGCAGGGCACAGCCTGGGGTAGGGAGAGAGGCTGGACTGGGACACGTGTCAGCGCCCTTTCCCTGAGGATTCTGGGAGATTTGATGCAGAGACTTGGTCCTGCCAACACTCTCTTCATGCAACATGCATGAGGCTGGGAAGTGGGTGCTGCCTTCAGGGGCCACCCATGCAGGGCAGGTTAGCATAAGGGAGGGCAGCATCTGGGAGCCCCTTCCACCCCCACGGCCTCCCTGACCCTCTGCCAGCCTCGAAGCGCTCCCCACCAGGGCCTTTTTCCAGATGGCCACTGCCCTGTGGCGTACATTGGGGGCCGAGAACACACTGGCACTCTCCCCATGCTTCCCACCCAGGCCTTGAAGACCAGAGCACCCACGGCCAGCCGGGGAGCCTGGCCTGGGAAACAGAGCCGAGATGTGTGCCTCCCGAGGGTCGTTGCCATGGCGACTTCATCAATAACATCACTTTCTGTGTCCACGTCCCTCAAACACATGGGAAGACTGGGAAGGCAGAGCGGGAAGGAAAAACAATCGGCTCGCCTTGACTGGGGAGGACAGGATTTTACTTCCCCTTCACCTCATCAATAGAAACTTACAGGGCCAAGGAAGAGGCCGGAGCCTTGGGGGGCAGGAGGAGGCCACTGCCTTCCCAGCCAGGCCCTGCAGGCAGGGAAAAGCAAACAGCAGCTCCCACGGGCTGGGAAGGGGGCGGAAGCAAGTGTCCGCAATGGCCTGAGTGGACGACGGAGCAGGCGCAGGGACTGCCTTGGGGGTGGGGAGGGCTACCAGGCACGGCAGTCTCTCCCAGGTCCCAGGACAAGCTCTGACCCAGACACAGGCAGGCTGGTCCTGGGGGCCTGAGGCAGACAGACGGGGCGGTGCTGAGCCCACTGGCGACTCGCACAGGATGGCACCGAGCAGAGCTGCCACTACTGGGCAGATTTAATGAATAACCTGGAGGCCTCCGCGTGCTTCTTAGAGTGGACACCGTCCCCACTCTCTGAGTCAGCAGAGGGGCTGTGACTTGCCAAGGACCCGGGAGGAAGGGAGGGCTGTAAACCACACCTGACCCAGAACCTGCCCTCGAAGTGGCTTTCAGGAGTCCACAGGACCCCGAGCAAAGGGAAGGGGGCGAGGCCCTGGCTCTCCTTGGCCAGCTCGCCCATTTCCCATGTCCTGGAGGGCTGGAGGGCCCAGGGCCTGTCACCCAGGGTGTGGCCACTCTCCCCGCTGTCTCCCCGCCCCACCCCCATCAGGAGCCGTCCCGGGCTGCTCAGAACCCCTGCGAGCTGCAGGAGGCTGGGCCCCGCCCTCCTCCTGCTGCAGAGAAAGCTTTCCAGAGCGTGCAGCTGAGCGCCTGTCCTCCTACCGCACATGCAGTGCTCGCCTCCCAGCGCAGGAGCACACACAAGGCCGCCTCTAGCCCAGGCCTGTCCCGCCCATCCTAGGGCCACTGAATGCAGGGAGCTGCACCCACCTGCCGGCCGGGTTAGCACAGCCTCACTGCCACTAGTACGCCAACAGTGTGCGTCCCACAGGGCACACACAGAGTCTCGAGCTGCGTGGCTTGGGCTTGGGCAGACACACAGGGCCTGCTACCCTGGGCCGAGGGCCAATCCAGGCTTGGATGGTGCTGACAGCCAGCTGCCCGTACCAGGCCCCCTGCCTGCTGACCCTGCCCAGAGCTCCTCCATGGACCTCCAGGGCCAAGGACCAGGGACTACCTGAGACACTGTCCAAGAGCGAGGACTCAGTCGCTCCGAAGGCTGAGGTGTTTGGTGGGGTGGAGCCCGGCCCGGCTCCCCAGAGGCCCAGTGGTCAGCCCTGGGGATGGGTCCTCTCCCCTCCTTCTTCCCACTGTCTGCTTTGCTCTGCCTGACATATATTGGATGCAGGGGAGAGATCTCCCTTGGGGGGCTCCTAAGGCTCTGGGCCCTTGCTGGAAGGGGCCTCAGAGAGCCCCGGATGGAGCCGCTCCTCTTCCACAGAGCCACAAGGAGGTGGCTGTCCGGGGCCCTAAACTGAACGATCTCCCTCTCACAGCAGGAGGCGACTCACCAGGTGTTGGGTTTAGATGGAGAAAGAATATCTTCGCCCGAACTCAGAGGTACAGAGGTGGGGTCTTCGGAAGTGGATTGGACACTAGAGCTGACTCGCTGTTGGGTGATGGGGCCCAGTCAGAGGAGGTGGGTCACTGGGGGTGACCCACAAGGTGTCTCCCTCCCCAGTTCTGCTTTCTCTCCACTTCTGGTGCGCCATGACATGAGCAGTTTCCTCAGCCAGGCTCCTTCATCATCCTGTTTCTGCCTCAGAGCCAGCTAATCACGCCTTGAAATTGCGAGCTAAAATATACCTCTGCCTTGAGTTGTGGGGACTGAGTATCGTATCCCAGTATTGGAAACGTGACTAAGACACCAGGCTCTGTGGCCCTCACATGGGGACTGTCCGCGGGCTTTGAGGCCTGCACAGGAGTTCTCTCACTCACTGCACAGCTTCAGCACTGCATCCACCTGATACCCTGCCCAGCCCTGGTATGAGGATGCCCTGGAGTGGGCTCCATGCCACAGGCCGGCCCTGTCTCTGATAGGATGGGAGGGCAGTCTGGGCACAAATGTGGATGGAAGCTTGCAAGTTCCGGGGCCCCTGAGGGCAGCAGTGGCTCTGAAGTGGGCAGCGTGATTTCAACGCTCTGGTTCACACCCACTCCAGCCTCAGCAAGGTTCTGGGTCTTAGGGCTGCTCAGCTTCCTGTCCTTTAGAGGGGAGACAGATATCCACCAGAAAGGGGTGCAGGCTCCACTCAGTAGTACCCCACAGTTCAACCCTGCAGGACCAACCCCCAACCTCCTCCTCCTGAAGTTCCCCACACTGGTCACTAGGTGTCATCACAATCAAGTGGACGCCTCCGAGGGCCAGGCGGAGCACACTAAAGTGCTCAGATACTGGTACCACGCCTGGTTCAGTGTCTCTTCCACTTCCTCGTGACAGGGTTTCTCTGTGCCCAGCCTTGTGCTGGGAGCAGGAAATACAGGTCCCCTCAGACGCGGCCTTGCCTGCTCAAGAGCCTGCAGGCTGTCCTTCCCCAGAGCACAGAACCGCTCTGAATCACTAGGGCTGGCCGGGGAGACTACGGCGGCTGCACAGCGGAGGGCTGCTGAGCTTTCCAGAGAGGGAGGTGGGGACGGCATCGAGGCACAGGCGGCGGCACGCAGCGGCTCACTCAGAGCGACAGGGCTGGGGTGTGCAGGAGGAGGGAGGGACCCCCACGAGTGATCACGGGGTCTGAAGAAAGGCCTAGGAGCCTTCCTGTGAGGGGTGTCGGGGCTCCCGCTGCTGCCCCTCCCAGGCACGGGCCACGCTGCTGTGGGGACCTTGTTTAGGGAACTGGTGACCTGGGGCCCACTTGGAGCTGGAGAAGGGGCTGCTGCTGGTCATGGGGGACACTAAGAAGTCCGGGAGGGCTGAGGCTGGGCTGAGGCCGAGGAGAGTGGGACCGGGGCTGGAAAGGATCTGGAGAGAACAGACTGGCTGCCGGGCTGCAGACGAGGCCCTGGGGAAGGCTGTGGCTACGGGGAGGTGAGGCGGGCATCTGCCAGGAGATGGGTCTGGGCTTTGCGGCCAGCACTCACAACCCTGTTGCCCTCAGGAGGCCCCACTGTGACCGCAGCGGGCTCCACACCACCCGGGAGGCAGCCGCTCCGGAGTCTGCGCCAGCACCGTGGTGCGCGGCTTCTCGCACTCGGCGCGGCTCACCGGCCCCAGGATGAAGCCAGGCCTGGGCTGCAGTACGAGAGGGCCTGCGCTGGGCGCCGGAGGCCTGGGCTGAGTCCTGGCTGAGCCACCAACACCCAGGTGACACCTCCTGGAGCAGGCGTGCAGGCCGGCTTGCGACCCGCGGCTGGAGCGGAGACGCGGGGGCCCCTGAGCGAGCCGAGGGGCGGTGTGAACAGGGCAGAGCGCGTGGTGACGGGGTGGGGACCACGGGCCCCGCTGGGAGCGAGAAGGCCTGTGCGGAGAAGGCCCTTCCTGGGCCCACAGCCAGGGCGGACGCGGCCTCCAGACGGGGGACAGTGTGGGTCGAGGCAGGGAGGCGGAGTGACAAGGGGGTGGCTGGGGCTGGCTCATGAGGAAAAGGATGAGGAGAGGCGGCTGAGGGTCCGACCAGAGCCCTGTGGGGAGCCGTGAGGCTGTGGAGCCGGCAGCGACGCGGCCGGGGATGGATCAAGGTGCCGGGAAGCTCACTGGGGGAGGGCAGCGGAGCAGGGGCTCTTTTTGGCCCAGGTCTGTGAGACCCAGCGTTCTCCACTCCTGCCCCTCCATCTATTTACTCACTGTCTCTGATTTGGGAGGAGTCAGACCTGGGTTCAAATCCTTCCTCTACCACTTCCCCTCCAAGGACAAGTCTCCCTGCATCTCCATCTCCATTTTCTTCCCATAAAATGGGTTGTATTAGCCACAGCACAGACTACACACAGGCCCCCATGGGTTTGGCTAAGGTTACACACAGTGCTGGGACCACAGACCCGCTCAGCTGGGTGGCATACGGTGCCATGACAGGGGGAGGCACAGCTCTGCCAAGCAGTGGTGGGCACTGCTGTGTGCCCATGCATGCATCCCGTCCTGACCCTCACAGCAGCTCTGTGAGGAGAGACGCGAATGCCTGCTGCATTTTATGAGGAAGAAGCCAAGGCTGCGGGACTTGAGGCTGAGAAGGAGCCAGGCCCGGCCAGGTGCCTCTGCCCCTCAGGTGCCTGGAGTGCCCTCAGAGCCGCAGCTCACCTTCCACCCACATTGTCCTCTGGGGCGCTCAGAGGCCCTGCAGCATGGGCAAAGGTGCCACTGCTGACGGGGGGTGTCAGCCCCAGGGTGCTCCTGGCGCCGGCTTGAGGCCCGGCCAGGAGGAGTGTGTGGAGCTGGCTTACCAGGCGAAGGAGTTGTTTATGGGGTGGGAGACTCGTAAAAAATAATGGGCTGGATTTATTGTCTCCACCTTGAGGGCCATTCCGGACCGCACAGGGCAGGGACAGGCCTCTTCCAGTAGCACCATAAATCTCCCCGCTGAGCACAGGGCCGTTTGTTTTCCCGCCCACCTGGTCTGCAGCAGGCAGGGGCCAAGGGGAGCCTGCCACCCCCCATGGCCGGCCCTGGGCCCTGCAGCCGAGGACGGAAGGCCTGGGCCTGCGGGAGCCATGCAGGACCCTGAGCACAGCCTGGCCTGAATCCTGGGACGCACGAGCCGACAGGACGCCAAGTGGTTCTGCAGCTGAGGTGGCCCCTCGGGACCGAAGAGCTCTGCTGGCTCGTTCCCTTGGCTGGCGCTCCATCAGACATGCAGCCCCGGTCTCTCAGGGGCCCCTCGTGGGGCAGCACGGGCAGCCGTGCGGCTTCTCATAAGGGGCTGTCGGTGCCATCTGAGCACGTCTTCAGGAGACTGTAAGTGCGGAGGGGATCCGGAGGGAAAACCCTGGACAGCTGCAGGGACAGGAAGCTGGGCCTGGCCAAGGAGCCCATGGGCCGGGGAAGGAGAGCAGGGGGCGGGGGATGACAGCTCCAGGAGCCCAAGGACCGGCCTGGGGGAGGTGGCATAAGGCCCAGCCATGGTGTCCCGTCACAAGCAGCCCCCAAGCTGCTCCTCTCTCTTGACCGAGCCCGCACACCTGAGAACTCCCACGGGACCTTACCCGAGGAACGCAGGGTCCGCTGCAGGCTTGGGGCAGCGGGTGGGCGCTGGAGGCGGTGCAGGCTGGGCTTCCTGCACCCCTCTGAGCTGGGCTGGCCCTAGCAGGCCCCTGAGCGGGGTGTCACCTCCACAACCTCAGCAGCCTGAGGTCATCGCTTCAGGGTCCACCCCGCAGTAAGCAGGAGCCCGAGCAAGGATGTCTGTGTCCCCAAGACAGCATTCTGGGAGGGGGAGACTTTAGGGGTGACCCGACTGTGAGGTCCTGCCCTCCTGGGGGAACTGGAGGGGATAAGCGAGGTCCTTCTGCCTTGTGGGGACGCAGCAGGGCATGCCGTCTATGAAGCAGAGTGCTCCCGGTCACGCAGCCAACCGGTTGGCGCCAAGTTCTTGGGCCTCTCAGGCTCCACAACTACAGAAAGTAGATTTCTTTGTCCAGTCTCAGATACTCTGGTATAACAGCAGAAAAAGACTGAAGTGTGACCTTCTGTGCTGAAGAGAAAGGCAGCGCCATCACTGGGCCCCTGCGTTCCTCCTGAGGCATCTGCCGGGGCCCTCTGTGCGCCGGGGGTGGCTGGGACCTGCTTCCGGTTTGAGGCCAAAAGCCCTGACGTGAAGGCGGGGCCTTCCGCGGGAGAGGTGGCAGGATTCTGCTGCCCCTGAGCCTCAAGAACATATGAAAGGCTTCAAATGCCACATGTGACCAGAGCCCCAGTTCTGAGCTCTGCTTTCCTCACATCAGTTAAGGCCCAAAGATTGGTTTGGGTCCCAGTATTTAGCATCTAAAAAAGTAGATGGGCCGGAAATTTAGCTCAGTGGTTTCAGCACCTGCCTAGCAAGAACGAGGTCCCTGGTTCCATCCCCAGTAACCACATACAACGATACCGGGCATGGTGACTCACACCCACCAGCCATCAGTACCACATACCACATACCACAATGTTGGGCATGGTGGCTCACGCCTGCCATCCCAACACTCGGGAGGCAGAGGGAGGAGGATTGCTGAGTTTGAGGCTTGCCTGGGCTACCCAGTGGGTTCAGGGCCAGCCTGAACTACAAAGCAAGACCCTGTTTTTTTGGTTTTTTTAGAGACTTGCCTGGCATAGGTGAGGCACTGGCTTCAGTCCACAGTACCGTGAGAGTAAAGGTAGAGAGTGGCTGACCACTGAGGCCAACCCAGCCCCATGTCCCTGTGTCATAATGAGAACAAGGCTCTGCTTGTCCGGAGATGCCGCATGGAAATACTCCGCACCCACGTAATGCAGGTGGCAGGTCGGTCCGGAGTGCAAGTTCGGAGAGATGGCTCTGGCACGGGCTGCCACTTGTCACTTTCCCCTCAGCCAGCCCATCACCACCTCCCCAGACACGCTCCTGTCACAGCTACTTCAGCCAAGCTGCCGCTTCCTTTCAGTCACCTTGTCACTTCTTCTTCAGCCATCCCTGTCACCTTTCCTTCAGACACCCTCTCATCTTCTTGGTACCTTCCCCTCAGATGTCTTCCTGTCACCTCCCCTGAGACGTCTTCCTGTCACCTTCCCCTCAGACGTCTTCCTGTCACCTCCTCAGAGATCCTCCTGTCACCTCCTCTCAGATGTCTTCCGGTCACCTTCCCCTCAGACATCCTGTCACCTCCTCAGAGATCTTCCTGTCACCTCCGCAGACATCTTCCTGTCACCTTCTCATTAGACAACCTCCCATCACCTTCCCTTCAGACATCCTCCTTCAGACACTCTGTCATTTCCCTTCAGCCGTCCTCCATTACCTCCCTTCAAGTCATCTTCCTGTCACCGTCCCATGAGACATCCTGTCACCTTTCCTTCCAACATCCTTGTTACCTTCTCTTTACTCTCCTGTACCTTCTCCCTCAGACAGCCTCCTGTCATCACTCCTCCAGACACCCTGCCATTTTCCTTCCACTAGCCCACTGTCACCTCCTCCTCAGTCATTCTGTCACTTTCTCATTAGACCCCCTCCTGTCACTTCCCCTAAGCCATCTACCACTTTTTTCAATCTCTCTCCTGTCACCTCCCCTCAGACCTCTCTCTGTCACCATCCCTTTACTCGCCTGTCACCTTCCCCTCAGACGTCTTCTGGTCACCACTCCTTCAACACTCTGTCGTTTCCCTCGGCCATCCCTTGTCACCTCCTGCTGCTCAGCCATCTTCCTGTCACTTTTGCATCATACATCCCGCCACCTTTCCGCCAGCCTCTCTCCTGTTACTTTCCCCTCAGATGTCCTCTCACTGTCAAGCCCTCCGCACGCGGCCGCTTCCCTGCAGCCACCCCCTTCCGCGTCTTCCTCAGCACCCTCGCGTCACTTGCCCTCAGACGGCCTCCTCTCACCTCCTCCTCCTCCCGGATACCTCCCTGTCACCCTTCTCACCTACTCGTCTATCGGTCCCTGTCACCTTCCCCTTCAGGATTCGCTCACCTCCCCTGAGACACCTTCCCTTGAGCCATCCCGTCACCTCCCCGCAGACACTCGCTCTCCTGTAACAACCTCTCCCGGAGCCACCCTCTGGTCAGCTTCCCCTCAGACATTCCGCAGCCTTCTCAGACACGCCCCCATCACTTTTCCCTCAGACACGCTGTCACGTACCATCTGACACCTGCCACCTCCCTCTCAGTCATTCCTGCCACCTTTCCCTGAGCCACCCTCCTCTGTACTTATGCTGCCCCGTGCGAGTTTTACACCCTCACGGCTCCCATTGTGGCCGCCTGACTCCTTTCTTCACCTTCCTGTTCGACCCACAGTGAACGGCTCATGCTGTCTGGATAAGATGCGGCTCCTGAAAGTCTCACTGTGTGGAAGGCCTGATTGTTGATGGGCTTTTGGGAAGTGACTGGGTCATAAGGGCTCTAATCTCACCAGGAAAGGAGTCCTCGAGATCGGGATTTTCCTGGCATTACTGGGAGGTGATGGAAACAGAAATGGGTTAGTACAAGGAAGCATGACCTTGGGGACCATCGCTGGCTCCCAGCCGCTTCCTCTCTGGCTCTTTTGTGCTCTCTCTGCTTCCTGGTTACCATGCGGTGAGCACTTTCCTTCACCGGGCCTTTCTGCCATAATGTCCCTGCCTTGGAGCCAGCCGACCATGGAGTGAGACCTCTGGAACTCTGAGCCAAAATAAACTTTTCCTCCTTTATGTTTTTCCCAGGTCTTTGTCACAGTGACAGAAAGCTAACACAGTGGTGATCTTAGAATGAGGGTAATACTCCCAGTCCTCATAACTGACAGGGCGCCGTCCCCTTTCACGGCAAGTTCACATTCCTGGGAAACGTGGTTTCCGGTCCTTCTCCCGCTGTGGGAGGCTTTAGGCTTCAGGGTCGCAGGGCCACCTTCTCCAACAGGCAGCGAGGCCTTCAGGCCAAGAAGACTGCATTCTTGGGTGTCTAAGATCCCTCCCTATCCATGGCGAGAGGCGAGGCTGGCCTGAGCGAAGGCCCCGGGGTGATCAACGGGGCAGGAGGGGACAAGGGCACTGGGGTAGGACTCTGGCAGCCAGTATGCCCGGTCAGCCACCCTGCTGGTCGGGGCCCTCGGCCCTGCTCAGCCAGTCTCTACCGCTGTGGGCTCCTCGGCCTCAACATAGCATAGGAGGGGCTCAGGGGTCAACACTGGCAATGGCAGCACCCAGCTTGGGGGTCCAGGGACCGAAGGCTCAAGGTCTCAGTTGGGTGGGGCAGCCCAGTTCATACC
>PVIC010007712.1:0-50102 GCA_004025085.1 Thryonomys swinderianus | reverse complement strand
TACTGGGTTTGGTGGCTCATGCCCACCAGCAGTCAGTACCACATACCACAATGATGGGTGTACTGGCTCAGGCCTGTCATCCCAGCACTCAGGAAGCAGAGGCAAGAGGATTGCTGAGTTTGAGGCTTGCCTGGGCTACAAAGTGAGCACAGGGCCAGCCAGAACTACAAAGCAAGACTCTGTCTCAAAAAAAAAAAAAAAATAGACATTGGCATGCTGTTTCTTTTCTCTGAGATATAAATTACATGATCAGGTCAAACATTGGAGATTGTTCTATACATCTCAAAACAATTGGCTAGCAACTTTGTTTAGATTTTTGATCTCTTGACAGTTACATGAAAAGATAGTCAATATAGTATTTACCATCCTCAAAAAAGTGATAAGTTCCCACCAAATCTCTTCTAATTGAATTTTTTTATTCCTTCTGAAATACAATTAATGTATTTTTGCTGTAACAAAATAGAGTTGAATCAATGTCTTAAGCTTCAAAGGGCTTACAAGCAAAGTATGCAAAGAAAGAACAATTTTTTGGTTTTTTAGATTGTCTTTATTTGGGTCATCAGATTTCTCAACAGAGATTCATACTGTGCTTCACAGAGTTGTTGATCAAGTACTCTTGTTGACTTCATCTTCATAGATGGTTTCCTATCCACTTTCTTCACACGTGGTTTCCTTCATAGGTGGTTTCTTATCCATTCGTTATGGATTTCCCCATGTTTAATGTAACTCTTCTCCTTCACAGTCAAGTCACTTAGTGAAAACACAGTATGAGTAAAAGAAGCATGTTTCTAGGGTCTGGAGTCTGGTCTTCTGAGGCCAGAAGGCCGGTTCCCCAAAGCCTTATGGAAGTGGGATGCGCAGGCCTGTGGGCCCTCTTGTGTGCCATAATTTCCTGGGTCCTGTGGCAGATAAGTGGTCTCTCTTCCAGCCACATCAAACCATGGTTGGTGTGGAACTTCCACGCATTCGTTCATTTATTTCTTAATTTGAGGTTAAGCAGAAAAAAATAACTCATTGTAGTTACTCTTCCTTAAGGAAATTCTTCTATAGCTTTCCTAAACAGATGTAATGAGTCAGATGGTCAATAAGCTAGCATTTTTCAGACTGACACAAAAGTTGATAAAGATATTGACATATTTTCTTTTTTAATTAGGGGTCCTGTAACCATCTGTTTACCCTAATATCTCAATCCTTCAAAACAGTTTTAGAAATTTAGCATCTTAGAAATACATTTATTATTTGTTTTGGTGCATCTTTTTAATATTAAATATATTTCTGTTCTCAGTAAAATAAGTAGCTAAGTAAACCGTGTCAAACAGATGTACATAGTTGATTTAAAAAATCCATTTAGTTGAATTTTAAAGTTTCTACAACAAAATGAAGTATTTATTAGCAGACTGTCATATGGAAAGGAACCAGAAGGTGGCACTAGAGCATTTGAAATTAGCACAGGTACATTACACCACTTGAAAAATACTGCATGTAAATGATTTAAAAGCAAATTTAAAATTTTATGTTTCAGATATTTCCAGGATACTGTCTTTTTCTCATATTGAGAACACACAGAGTAAGCATTTTAAAGAACAAAACTGTGAGCCAAGTCAGAAACGTAGGGCCAAAATGCTGTATAACGAGGTCCATATACTGATGAAAATGTCTGCTTTGCTTTGAAGAACACAAAATATGTGTATGAATCTGTAGACATGTAGGTGTAATGTATGTTTTGTTACACCTTTTCTTATGCAGTTATGCACAGATAATGTATACATCATATTAATGTGATGCATATCATATATCAAGCACACACACTTTCCTTAGTGTAAGCAGCCTGGGCTCTTAGTACCTCCATGTCTATCTCACATTCCTTTTTCAACTCTACTCAGAAGCTCCTTCCTTTACCCAGTTGTTCTTGAGTTCTTCTCTCTGAACACCAATTACTTGTTCAGTTGTTTGTGCCTTATTATTTCTTTATATAGTTTTAAAGAAACTATGCCTCATCAGTACACATTTATTTTCCTTCCTGGCATATTTGATTAATTTGAAGTAACCTGAAGAAGAAACTGGTTAATTTTTTGCTTTGACTTTAATAAAGAATATTTCATTAATGAATGTAAAACATTCCATTCTAACAGAGCATATGGAAACAACTGCATAGAACAGAACATGAACTTTTAAATTATAGGCCAGTTGTCAACATTTTCAGGGTAATGTTGGTATTGATCACATTTATCAATAACAATGATCATAAATTCATCATTAGTTTACTAATATTTCTAATATGAACATTGTCATTAAATGGTTATTATTTTCCTATTGGTGTGTGGGTAGGAGAAACTAATCTTAAGATATAGGAATGTTGGATTGAAAATCATTAACTTAATCATTTTTAAAATTAACTTTTGTTTCTAAAACTCTCCCATCTCCTGTTCAGTGCATCTATAAACCAGATCAAATAAAACTAGACTTGACACTGATCCTGCCATATGCTGCTGGTACTCCCTCATCAACTAGGAGTTTACATTTTAAGTTTTTTAAACCCCATGTTTATAAACCTTCTGTTTATTTTCCAATATTTCAGCAATGGTAAAATCCAAGCCAGTGAGACTTAATTCTCAAGAACCAAATGCCCTGGCTAAAGATACAGTATGTTGGAGACATGTAGATTCATGAACACCTCTGTGAGAAGTTAAAAATGTTAAAAATAAATTTTTATTACATAAACTTGAAATAAGTATTTCATTGTCAAAATTGTGACAAAATGCAGCAATTTAGTTTACTTCTTCTTTTTTTTTTTTTTTATTGAGACAGGGTCTCACTAAATGGCCCAGGGTAGCCTAGAACTCATTGTATATCCCAGGCTGGCCTTGAATTCTCCACAGTCCTTTTCCCTCAGTCTCCTGGAATTACAGGCTAGTGGCACCAAGACTGGCTTTTAATTAACATTAGAGTTGTTCAAGATATCATTTCTGTAACATACCAATGTCATATAGAAACACACATGTATGCATGCATGCACACACATACAACCTCAATCTGTATCATTACACTGAGTTGTGCCTGGGGTATTGCTCAGTGGAGCAGCACCTTCTTAGCTTGCATAAGGCCCTGGGTTTGATCAGCAGCACTACAGATAAACTAGACCTAACCAATCACACCACCACCAACAACAATCAGAAAAAACTCTATAGTGAACTTATCAAACTATAAACTCTTAGACAACATCACAGCTGAGTTGAAATTAAAGGCAGGCATTGATAATGCATGTAGACCAAAGATCAAACATCTTGCAAAACTTTTCTCTGACTTAAATAAATTATCTATGAACATCTGGACTACATACAAACACTTTCAATTTCTTGGAAGACTATCCTTCTTTTCTCCAGGAGTATAGAAAAAACCCTTCTTTACTCCTCAGAACCTTTTAGGTGTGGTTTGAGTGTATTCTTTAATCTAAGCATTTAGACCATTTCCTCAAACATGAGCAACTCTAAATGCCATGTATTGCCACAGTTTTCAGTTCATTTCTCCCAGAAGCAGTGCTGTGCATGATCTCTCCTTTTTCTATCCCTCCTCTATTTCCTCTCCCTTCTAGAAACATATGACCTGTTTTTTCTTCCATGTTTTATATAATCTTTTATGTGTATGAATTATTTATCACTTTAATAAGCCATTTTCACACACTTCAAACCAACCATTGTGGAGATCCATGTGGAGATTTCTCAGAAAACTAGGACTAGGGGTCCCATTTGACCCTGCTATCCCCCTGCTAGGCATATACCCAAAAGAATTTTAAAAACCACATTGGAAAGACAGATGTACACCCTTGCTCATAGCAGCTCAGTTCGTGATAGCTCAATCTTGGAAACAACCCAAATGTCCATCAACTGGAGAGTGGATAAAGAAGATGTGGTTTTTTAATAAAATGGAGTATTACTTTGCCATAAATAATGAAAAGATTGATCCATTTAGGTGCAAATGGAGACACCTGGAGGATATAGTAATAAGTGAAATCAATAGATCACAGATAGGCAAATTCCAGATCTTCTCTTTGACATGAACACCTGTAAATGCAAATGAGCTCTAGAAAGTAGGACAGCTTTTATAGAGTGGGAAATTTCCATAGGAAACTTGGTGTGGGAATGTAATGGGAAGGAATAAATATGATACAGAAAGAAAATAAAAGAGCATGTATAAAGGGGGCGAGGAAGTGTGGGTGGGTAGGGATATGGGTAAAAATGAGAATTAACTTGTGTCATATACTGGTACAAATTCCCCAATGTTATACATGATTTTGAGATGTATATAAATTGTACCAATAAAGAATTCAATTAAAAAACATACCATGTATTTTTCTTTTATTAACATGGTGTCAGAATAGAACATATGGATAATTTGGAAATGTTTTCTCTTTCATTACATTACTTTTTGTTTTCTCTGCCTTACTATTGGCTGTTTTGTGATTAATACTGTGGAGGCACCAAGTGGCCGCTTACTGTACTTAATGCATAAGCCTAATTTCATTAATTGATGAATTAAAGATTTTGAGATGAGAGAAATTGTCATATATATTTATATGTCTTGACTCCTTATTGTCTTGATTGTTTTGTGTATAAACATTTCAATGATGTGAGCTTATATATTTATTCATTTCATATTTCATCAGTTTTTTGCACACAGAAGGTGTAATGGTGTTTTCTATTGTTTCTGGATTTGCAATTGAACTTGAACTGCAGTTTTAAATTTTTAGCTACCTTAATCATTCTTAGGGTTGGACTCCTATTTTAAAATGTAGAAGATAATACAGAGCTAGTAGGTATCATAATTAATTATGGCTAGTTCTAGGTTATGTATCTTCCATTTTCATGGCAAATGTGTGCAGGCCTTTTAACACTTAGGGTTTAGGAAGGGAAGAATGAATAGCCCAGGTAGCCTAGAGCTCACTGTATATCTTGTTTAGACATTTTAAAAATACATTTGTATTGTCACTTAATCTGGGTCTCTTTGATTTTTCCTCAACTTCAAATTGCAGTCCCTGAGGATTTAGATCTTGCTCTTAGTTTGTTTGCAATGTAGTTTCTGCTTTGCAGAACTCATCCAGTTCCATGGCCCTTAAAATTTGATTTGTCTAATAGTATATCTATCCATCTATTGATAAATAAATCCATTGTTTGATCTGAAATTATCATGTACACATAATTTCTGTCCAGTTCATTTGTTCTCCATCTCTTTTTGCTGCCTAAAAGCAGCATTAAACTTCACATGCCCATAAACTCTTGACTTTGCATTGTCCTTCTCACTCACCAAGCTTCTTCCTCTTCAGGCTTCTCTGTCCCTCCAGTTATTCAGATTAACTATCTCATCCTCTCTGTCTTTTCTCTTTCTCCTACCATCAGATCCACCATGAATGGTAATTTTTCTTGCTTTTAACTTTAAAGTACATTGTCACTGTCTCTTATGTCCTGGTTATGGCCTGGCCCATTCAGTTATCAGCTCTCTTACATTACAGTATATTCATGGTCTTAGTCATAGGTCTCAGTGGTTTTGCTTTTCCTTTCTATTTTTAATTATATTCCTAAAAGTATAAACCAGTTCATGATGTTACTTCTTTATTCAAAGTCCTTATGAAGAGGACAAGTCAGAGTCTTGCAATGACTTGTCAAGCTGTGCAGACACACACAACTGCATCCCACCTGACCCCTTTCTAGTTTTCTTCCCTAGTTCTCTTCCTTCTGTTTATACTAAGCTCCTGGCATGCAGGGTCCTGCTTCAGTTCCATTGCAGGGGCTGCCCCCCAATCCTTTTGTTTGTTTTCTTTCAGGGAGCCAAAGACTGGAAGTCTAATCTTCAGACCATTTACAAATGGTACATTTTCAATAAAGCCTTCAGGAATAGCCTACCGAATTCTGATCACTTCATCGCTCTTCATCCTCCCTCCCTGCTTTCTTTTTCCCACAGCACTTTTACACCATATGACATACTACTTACTTCACTTATTTTGTACCTTACTCATTCCTTAACTGGAGAAACAAGTGCTATGAAGGCAGGATTTCCATCTGTTTTATTTATATACTCCCAGATTTTACAGATCTCCTATATCTTTATTTTCTGCTACATCTCCACTACCTCTTACAACACACTTAGGAAATATTTTTAAATCAGCAAATAAGTTACTAACATAAACTATCATAATATGTTAATATTCAAATGCATTACACATAATTTATCATGTATACGATTCAATAATGATATACAGCAAAAACTTTTTTTGCACAAACTAGATTTTTTGAGTATTCTATAGTGATTCCAGATTATTTTGCTTCCCTAAGCTGCACAACAGGCTAGTGGTTCTTTATTAACTCTTATATGCTCATTTATACAGTTTCCCTAGTGAAATAGCTTAGAAATCCTAAGTTGTTTTAGATGTTAACTGAATCTACTTCAATTTGTATCTTCATTTAAAATAGATTACTGTCAAAAATGTCCTCTGTTGTTTTGGGAGATACTAATGTGTATTTTAAAAGTATGATTTTTAGGTTATTTTTAACAAAGACAGGAAGGCTTAGTGATTTCAATGGTAAGATGAAGGTAGGCCAAATCTTTAGCCAATATTATCAAATTATAAATGTTCTGTTTTTCTGTGATTCATACAGAAATACAAAGGCAAGTGTAAATTGAATCTTCACACTTAAATATAAGATCAAGAGTATAATTTAACAATCTTCCAAACGTAAGGTAACAGCCTTTGTGAATTACATGCAGCATAAAATTTAGATGGATAATTAGACAATATGATAAGATTTTCTTCAAAGATTATATGAAGAATGCTCTTAATGCTGTTATTTATAGAACTTTCCAATAAATGAGATACTTGGCTCCTGTGGATTTCTCCTTAACAGCCAGAGAAAACATTACATAGGCAAAACAAAACAACATACATTTTATCTCAAATGATCTTTTGATCTGTGTAAGGAAGATGCATTTGGTTCTTTTATTTTTGGTTGACCTTTGTGTGTGTGTGTTTGTGTATGTGTGTGTGTGTGTGTGTGTGTGGTACCGGGGGTCCACCTCAGGCCCTTGTACTTTCAAGGTAGGCATGGTACCACTTGAGCTCACTCCCCAGCCTGGCTTGATGTTTAACTCACTGAAATTTGATAGTAGTATTTGCAAAAACTTGAATTTAAATTTAAGTTGTAAACTTGATATGATTGGTTTAAATGATTAGAAATATTGAGAATTGAGTACTTATGGATTGGTTTGTTTATAACCATAAAGCTTACATTATAGATTTACATGTGCATGTAAATTTATATTTAAAAAGTTCATTGAGTGATATATTTATTACAGAGAATATTTTAAAATCCTAGTACAGAAAGAATTATGCCCTGTTGGAGTACTGTCTCTTAGACAGATAACAGGCAATAGCAAAGAGTAAGTCAAGATTCTTCAGAGAGAAAAACCAATAGGATAGATGATAGAAAGATGAGAGAGAGAGAAAGAGAGAGAGAGAGATGAAAAGGAACTTATTAAAGGAAATTGCTTTAGGTAATTGTGTACCTTGAGATGACAGAAATATGGCTCAACTGAAGTCTGAGAGCTTCAGATTCAGGGAAGTCAATGATGTCACATAGTCCCAGGCCAAAGACCTGAGGACACAGTAGTCTGGTGGTGCAAGTCCCAGAGTCCAAAGATGGCAGGACCTGGATTCTGATGTCCAAGGGAATGAAAAAAAGGATGTGTCAGCTGTCGAAGAAAGCATTTGTCTTGGGTACCTGGTGCACCTATTTCCAAAAGAGATTAGCGTTTGAGATTAGCATTGAATCCAAACAAAAAGATATACCCACAGTATTGTGAGCCAGTATCATTCAGTCTTTTGAGGTCCCGAGTAGAAGAAAATGGCAGAGGAAGTGTGAATATGCTCTCTGCTTGAGCTGGAGTATCCATCTTTGCTCATGCATCAGGGCTCATGGTGCTGAGGCTTTCGGGGATGGACTGGAAGTATGTCACCAGTTTTTTTGATTCTCCAGCTTATAGACAGCAGATTATGGGACTTCTCAATTTCTATATTCCCATGAGCCAGTCTCTCTATCTCCATCTGTCTGTCCACCTGTCTGTCCACCATCTATTCATCCATCCTTCTTATTGGTTCTCTTTATCTGGAGAACATGAACAAATACGTTACCCATGTACTGGTAAAGTTTATGCGAAAACATTGCAGTGAAATTACAATTATAGTGTTTTTTTTACTTCATGGGATTATATATTAATATGAAATGGAAGCCATGTCTGGTATATAGCAGTAACTGAATAAAAGTTTATTAAATGAATGGATGTTTAGAAAGGACAAAGTAGTATCATAGCACTCTGGAACATATCTAACTTTTTTAGAAAGCAAGAATTGTATTTTTCATGCTAAATACAAAAACAAGCACTGAGAAAGTTTGAGGACAAGAGGGAATGGGAAAAAGAGGGAGAATGTATCATATATTACATCCCCTACTATGTGTGGTAAATTAAGCATGTCTAAATGTATCAATAAATATTTTGGTTTAAAAAAAATAAAATCAAGCTCCAAGATGGATTGTGTGGTCAGGATAAATCACTTCTCCCTTCCATACTTGTTTTTTATCTCATGAGAATATAAAATGAAGACTTTTTGATGATGAATTTAGGTAATCTCTTTGCTATGGTGCAGTGTAATTGGAAGAGTACTACAAAGTTTTTAAGGTTATTATCCCTTCTATCTTTTTTTTTTTTTTTTTTTTTTTGTGAGACAGGGTCTTGCTTTGTAGTTCAGGCTGGCCCTGAGCTCACTATGTAGCTCAGGCAAGACTTGAACTCAGCAATCCTCCTGTCTCTGCCTCCCAAGTGCTGGGATTACAGGCTTGAGTCAACAAGCCCGATATTTGTTATCCCTTTTATTTTGCATTCTTTCTGTAGGTCCTAAGTATTCATTGCCTTAAAGTTCAGGTATAGAATGACTTTTGTATTCCTCTTTATGCCAGATATGGCATACATTTACTTATATTACTGTATTCACATGTATTTCTATTTAACAGTAATATACATCCCCTTGGGCCAGAGGGTTAGCTCAGTGGTTCCGACACCTGCCTCGCAAATGCAAGGTCCTGAGTTCAATTCCCGGTAACCACATACAGTGTTGGGTGTGGAGACTCACGCCCACCAACAATCAATACCGCATACCACAATGCCGGGCGTGGTGGCTCACGCCTGTAATCCCAGCACTCGGGAGGCAGAGACAGGAGGATTGCTCAGTTCAAAGTTTGCCTAGGCTACATAGTGAGAGCAGAGCCAGCCTGAACTACAAAGCGAGACCCTGTATCAAAAAAAAAAAAATACATCCCCTTATTCTTCCTATTAATAGCTTTACTGAAGTATAACCAATACCATAAAATTCACATTGTAAGAGTAGAATTCAAGAAATTTAGCAATTTTATAGTTGTGTAACTTTTACTAATTCAAGTTTTAAAACATTTCCATTTCTCTCAAAGGTTTTCTTGTGCCTGTTTATATTTAATTTCCCTTCCATTCAGTGGTATATATCAAAGGACACATTATACCTTTCACAGATAATTACAGTTATCCTGTTTTAGAGTTTTGAAGCCTTCATAAATAGCAGATATTTAGAAAATATATTATTGTTAAATAAAGATGCTGAATTCAGCATGGTGACTACTTTTTAATAAATGTTTGTACAGCACTGCAGGTGTGTGTAAGGGCTCTTTCTGATAATGTGCAGTAGGCACCTTTACTTCTCCGTCTACATGGGATTCTGAGCCTCCAGAGAGCATGGGAACAGTGATCTACATAATATGTAACCCTGATATGGATGCCTAGGAGTAGTTCGTTTCTGTGCAACATGAAAGTGCAGAGTTTTACTCCTGTATTTGCCATTTCCTGGTTTTATAAGGTTGAATAAACTATTTCATGTTACTCAACTTTTTATTGCTTCATTGGATTTTTAAAACAGTATACTAAATATTTATAACAGTACCTTGTAAAAAATTCTACACATACATTATTTCTTTCTATAATTAATAAATACCAAATACATCTAAAGTTAACTCATTTTACCAGAGCTCTAGAAATTGATGAATTAATATATAAAGTATTTTCATCCATGTGTTTAAAGATTATGATTTATTAGAAACATGGTGGAAGGTAATTAAGATCCATCTGAATTACATTTTCATATAATTTAAATAACTAAAGGAGCACATGTAGATACTTTGTGGAAATTTTAATTTAATTCCTCTTTAAATTCCAGAAATCTAATATTTGGCTTTTTTTGATGAAATGTTCCAAGAAATTTCATCTTTAGACTTGAGAAAAAATTTTAGGTTGCTAGTGACACTCGGCAGGAAGCATCCTACACAATGAGATTGCAGTTACACTTCTGTCAAGGTTAAATTTCAATATATCTTGTCATATAGGGCAGAAGCAAGCTATTTGAATTGTCTTTCAGTCAAAAGAAATGGAATGGGGAATGTATGAAAGTCTTCCAATAACACTTGTCAAACATCTTTTGTGTCAGATTCTTCTGCTCTTTAATGGAACCCATTGTTGATAAAGCTGTATGCGCCTTCTATTGTAGAGCATTCTCATCTTGTGCTTGATGGAGAAAAGGCTTACTTTTGCAGGCATATATTGCACAGTTTGGAAGGATTGAACATTATAGATTTTAAGTTTTTATTATTTCCTGCGAAGGTGCTGTATTTAGTGGGTCAGCAGTCTTAGTATTGTTCACAAAGAATATGCCTTTTCAAAAGTCTTCAGATGTATGATGATCTCAATAAAAATTTTTCAAATACAGATTACAATCTGGTTTCAGTTTTCTTAAAGATAATAAATAAATGCCAATAGATACTCAATTAGTACTCTTGTTTATCTTTTCTATTAGTAAGAGAAACTTTCATATCTCCCTTTTCTAAAGGTTTATATACTATGGATAGGTATTTATCCTCATGTTTTATCTTGATTTTCAATTGGTTTTTATTGATATATAAACATTTCTCAAAATATAAACGGTTTTCCATCACACTCAAAAATTAAAGCTTTACGCCCTGGCTTATATGGCCTAACACTGACTTCCCTTCCAGCCTAATTTTCTGATCTGAGCTGTGTCTATCTTTGGAACAATTTTAATCTAATTTCTCTCTCCCTCTCTCTCTCTCTCTCTCTCTCTCTCTCTCTCTCTCTCTCTCTCTCTCTCTCTCTCTCTCTCTCTCTTTCCCTCTCTCTAACTTGCTCCTCCTTCCTACTTGAAAAACTTCACCACTAGCATTGTCTTATTCATAACCCTAATCATGCCACAGCTAGTGCTGCGGTTCAGTTTCCCAGGAAACAGACTCTGAAACAGCAATTAGGTTGCAGGAAGTTTATTAGGGAGCTCTCAGGTCAATGTTGTGCAAGAGAGGAAAGCAAGATTAGGTAAAAGGAGAAGTTGGACTGCAACATGGCTCAGCAAAGTCCTCAGATAGCCCCATGGGGATCTTCGAAGTTGGATTGGCTCTTCAGGGTCATCAGGTGTTCTGTCGAGGGGATCAAGCCTTTGTTCTTCATCATTAATAGTTACTGAGTATAAGATGCTCCTGAGAGAGGGTGTGATCTTCAGTAAGGCAGATCCTTTCAGTGGAAAAAAATTCAAGAGAGGACTAACAACTGAGAACTCTGAGCCAGAAATGTTTCTGGTGGTGAGAGAATATCCAGCAGTCCAGGAACTTTGAGTGGAGGATCATAGGGAAAAGGCTGCTGTCTTTTCCTGTTTTTTTCAGATCTCAGCATAAGTATTTATTCAGAAGGCTCTTTTTGATCATTGTGGCAAACCTGAGTAAATCATGCCCTGGAGTGTGATCCCCTCTGTGGGTGTGGGAGGAATTTGTGACCTGCTTCTCTTCAGGAGAATATGATAAAGGTTACGGGATGCCACTCCCATTATTATGTTTTATTGTTTATGATTTTGCCTTACCAGAGTGCAGTAAGGGACTCCTGCTGACCTGAAAGGCACAAACAGCCATGCTTTGGATTGCTGGTGGAAATGGCTGTGTAGCACAGGGTAGTGGGTGATCTCTAGGAATTGAGTGCAGCTTCAGTCTAACTACTGATGAGAAGCCAGCTTGCTAGTAATATAGCCTATATAGGAAATGAGTCTTACCAACAGTACAGGGAGCAGGAAAGAGGACCCTTAACTCCAGAAGAATAGAAACCCAAACTCAGTGAGCTATCATCTCACATGTTAGAATGACTACTATCAAAAAGACAGAAAGCACTAGCCAGGACATATAGAAAAGAGAAGCCTTTTAGACTTTTGGAGGGAATATATTCTTAGGCAACTACTGTGGAAAACATTGTGAAGCTTATTCAGAAATTAAAAATAGAACTTCTTTATGATCTAGAAATCTCACTACTGGATATATGTCCAATGGAAATAAAACCAGTGAGACATTTCTGCACTCTCTTTTTCTCTGGAGCATCATTGCTATAGCCAGATAAGGAAAGAACTTCAATTCCACTGATGTAAGAATGACAAAGAAGGGCTGGAGGGTTAGCTCAGTGGTGCCTGCCTCACAAGTGCAGGGTCCTGAGTTCAATCCCTGGTAACCACATACAGTGCTGGGCGTGGAGACTCACGCCCACCGGCAATCAATACCACATACCACAGTGCCGGGTGTGGTGGCTCAGGCCTGTAATCCCAGCACTCAGGAGGCAGAGACAGGAAGATTGCTGAGTTCAAGGCTTGCCTGGGCTACATAGTGAGCTCAGAGCCAGCCTGAACTACAAAGCGAGACCCTGTCTCAAAAAAAAAAAAAAAGAATGACAAAGAAAATGTGGAATGTACATTCAGTACAATACCATTCATCTTTTAAAAAGAAGGAAATCCTTATTTGTGACATGAAGAAATTATAAATTATAATTATAAATTATAATTATCACGGTAAATTCATTAAATTAGGTACAGAGAAATAAATATTGCATGATATATGTGAAACCTAAAAAGTTATAATCCTAGAAGGAAGAATATAAAGGTATTTACTAGGAGCTGAAGAGCTGAGGAGATAGGGAAATAGTGGTCATAGATATAATTTTGATGATAAATGGAACAAATTCTAGAAACCTATTGTACAGCAGGATAACTGCAGTTAATATACAGTAATGTTCATAACAAACCAGAAGAGACCAAGAATAGCAAAAGCAATTCTGGGTAACAAGAGTAAAGAAGAAAGTATCACAATCCCAGGCTTGAATTTATATTACAAAGCTAAAAAGATAAAAACAGCATGACACTTATATAAACACAGACACGAAGATCAATGGAACAGAGGAGAGGATGCAGAAACAACCCCAGACACATTCAACTCTTTGATTTTTGACAGAGGAGCCAAAGTCATACGTTAGAGGAGAAATAGCCTTTCCAGTAAATGGTGATGGGAAAACTGGCTATTCACATGCAGAAAATTGAATCTATACCCATGTCTCTTACCGTGTACTCAACTAAAATCAAAATAGATCAAAGAACTACATATAAAGACAAACAACCCACTGAGAGAAAAAATAGGTAATCTCTTAAAGTCATAGGTCTAGGCAAGGACTTTCTGAATATAACCCCAGTTGCACATGAAAGAAGAACCAGCAAATAGGATACATCAAATTAAGAGGCTTCTGTGTGGCAAAAGATACAACCAACCAATTGAAAAGACAGCTTACAGAACAGAAGAAATTTTTGCTAGCTATTTTTCAGAGAGAGTAGTAATATCTAGAATATATAATCCTTGACTTTCATAGTCATTGATAATTGTGTTGGTCAGCTCTTTGTTGCAAAACAGAAATTCTTGACACAGGTGCTTTAGAAATAAAGGTTTGTTTAGCTCACGATTTGGAAGGTTCAGTCTAAGCATCATAGAACAGGCTCAGCAAGGGCCACTCATTGATTGTGGGACATTATGGCACCAATAACAATAGAAGAAGTATGTGGAGGAACAAGCCAATGATTGTCTTAAACCAGAAGCAGAGAGAGACTGGGTTCACTTATTTCCCACTGAGGGCATGCTGCCAGTGACTTAAGGACCACTCACTGGGCCTGACCCCTAAAAGGTCCACATCACTTCCCAAGAGTGCCACACTGGAAATCAAATTTTCAGTGGAAATGAGCCCTTGGTGTATATGTGGGGGCCCATATCATATATATTCTTTCATTCTTCAATTTTTATATTCTTTAATCCTTAAAAAAACCTCTGAAAGAAATAATAGTATATATATTTTGTAGATGAGTAAACAAAGTTTAGAGATGTTAATTTATTTCCTGAAAATCCACTTATTTTTAAAGGCAAAACTAAATATGAAAATTCCTAGAACCATAGCCCAGTCCATTATACTATGGCTGCTACTCTTTCCTCTGAATGCCTGGAATGCTGATTGTGTTAGTTCAGGTTTTGGGTTTTATTCAATTTTGTTGTACACTTAAATATTATTATTTTTCTTATATTCTTTTCTAGATTATAAAGTCTTTCAAGTCAGGGAACTTCTCTTAATTTAATTTAAAAATTTCCCACAACTCCTTCTTCTTAAAGCTATATTTAATTAGGGAGTGGAGAAGGATTCAATTTGATATCCATTGTATTTAATGATGACAGTCATATTTGTATAGAAAAAGTCATTTTTGTGGTATGGCCCAGGCAAGTTCCCTTCAGGGGTTATGTGAATAGGGCCATTCATCCCTCACATTTATTTTGCTTGGTGTAACCTCACATGGTCCTCCCTGTCCAGAATCTGTGGGCACTTGGCTTCCAGAGATCTTACATGGCTCAGCCATTGTTTGCTATTCTCTTCTTTGTTTTTGAGTCAGGGTCTTGCTTTGTAATTCAGGCTGACCCTGAGCTCACTATGTAATCTAGGCAAACCTGGAACTCAGCAATCCTCCTGCCTCTGCCTCCCGAGTGCTGAGATTACAGGCATGAGCCACCATGCCCAACATTGTGGTATGTGGTACTAATTGCTTGTGGGTGTGAGTCACCATGCCTGGTATTGTTTGTGGTTACCGGGGATTGAACCAAGGACCTTGTGCTTGCTAGGCAGGTGCTGGAACCATTGAGCTAAATCTCTGGCCCCATTATTTGCTATTTTCAAGAAGCATATACAACAGAAGTTCACAGTCATGTCTGCTAATCAGAAATCAGTCTGAGGAACTCAACAGACTTCTTAGCCATGTCTTAGGACTTGGAGGCACCTCCATTAGATTGAAAGTCCAGTCCTTTCTTCATTTCAGTGCTGGAGGTTTTGTAGGGGACAGCTCAGAGCAGGGGTGCACATAAATGCAGGAATTCTCTTGTTTTCTTTTTTATGGGACACGATAATGATCCTAATGATTTCATTGGTACATTGTTATATGCATTATGATCACATTCTGCATTGAGAGTTTGTACCAGTACATGGCACATCTTGATTCTCATTTTTGTTTTACAATCCCCCTGCCCTCCCCATGACTCCAACCCATACTTGTATGAAAAATTCTACTGATGAAAATGTAAAATCAAGATGCTATTTGTATGTTTGTTCAAGACATACTTTAAATATTGATTGCTTCATTTTCTTATGGATTCTTGACATATAAATCATAAAATGTAAAATATGTCAATAATTCTCCTTTAGTTCTATTCTATCAATATGAATTATCTGATAAGAAAACTGATTCTAAAGGAAATTAAGGTGAAGTCACCAGTTAATTACTGACTAAATCTAGGCCAGTATCTTATCTGTCTTTCTAGTTCCCAGTGTTCTGCCTGACAATTAGATAAAATAAATTGCTATAGGATGTGAGCAGGTCTTAGAGGTCAGGACATTATCAAAATTGTCAAACAATTCCTTACTTTTTGTTTGCAATGGCAATATATGATTTTAAGCCTTTCTCATAGGATGTTAGTTTGTTTTTAAATGCAGAAGGTGATTTCATCATCAAAAAAAAACCTTTTAAAATCCAACAATAATGAGACATACAAAGCAAATACTGAAAGTATTTATTGTTCCTCTATCTATATGTAGTTCTGTGAATAGTAAATGTTAGCATTTTGAGTGAGCTTGTGAGCTTTGGTGATGCGATATATATAAGTGTATATATATGTATATATATATATATATATACACACACACATATATATATATAAATCCATTTATATATATATTCATGCCACACTGTTCTGCAAATGATTATTTTAACTCCTTCCAGAATATAACATGGATTCCTTCCACCTTCCATACCTCTTAGGCTGCAGGCTGACTTTTTTTTGAACAAAGCTTTTTCTGCAAGACTGGCCTTGTTTATATTCACCATACTTATTGTCCAGCCATCCAGGGAGGAGTGTGGTCAAAGGTGAGGCAATGCAAGTGGTGATATTTGCATTACCTGAGATTCCCTGGAAGGCTGTCAAACCTTGTCCTTTGATCTCAAGTTGTATGAGAGGAAAGTAATGTTACCTTGTGATAGAGTAATTACTTCTAATATTAGAAAGTGATCTGTAATGCAAAGTTGAGCATTTTTCTTTTTAATTATTGATCACTGAGTTGTACCAATCTCTGGACATTTCTCTAAGGTTTGAAAGAAAAGCACTTCAGCTTGCTAATGCAAACAATATTTAGGGGTTTCTACTGGCTTACATGTTTAAAAAGTCACATTCAGATAGAACAGTTTAGATCATTTGAACATTTAACAGATATAAAATATACAGCAATGCTTAATTAACACATTTAGCTATTCTGGATGTAGTAAATCATCACAATTTCCTTTCCACTTGAGTAATCAAATTAAGAAGACTTTACCTCTTTTATTTTCTTTTTTACTAATGCACATGTACCTTTACCTATAGTTATTTATACACATAAATCATTGTTTCTTCAAATTAAATGCCATTTTAAATAAAATTTTATCCTGATAGTTTTGTCTTTTTTTAGGTAAAGAATAAAAAGTACCATATATTATAATATAGATTGGAAAAAAACAGTTCATATTTCAACTGAATAATTCAAATTAATGGGGACATATCTTTTTCAGTTTTGTTTATATCTTTATAAATTTACCTTTTCTGAAATTTAATTATATGTCAAGGGCATAATCTGATTTTAAAAATTTGAAGATCTCTTTAGGTTGGTTTTAGAAGATGTTTTGCCTTTGTAAAAATGAATAAAAACCCTTCCAGATGTGGAATTCATTCATCACTCTTTGAAATGGGAATAAAAACTTTATTGTTTCTAACATTCCAGATGGAATACTGTTTAGTTTAAAACCTGAATGATCACTATGATTTCTCTATGTTTAATTACTTGATATCTAAGTCAGAGAATCTGATTAGAATAAATTATTATCAAATTACATATGGTTTTTATTGTAGAGATTCACAAAGATCACGATATGGTTTACAGAAGGTCATACAAGCAATAATATTGTCCATTCACTAAAATTCACATTTGCATACATTTTATTATCTGTGCATCTAAATGGAGGATGTTTCAGATTTTCATTTCCTTTATCAAAAGCTTACCTTCACAGTATTTATTTTCTAGTTCAATGGTCAGCAAACTGTTTCTATAAAAGGCCAACTGGTAAATATTTAACCTTTATGAACCAGATGGCTTCTGTGGAAAGTACTCAACTTTGGCATTGTTGCAACATGGCTGCCACTGACAAGCAGAAAACAAATGGGTCTGACTGAATGCTAATGAAACTTTCTTTACAAAAGCAGACAGCAGGTCAGAATTGGTCCACAGGTCTTAGTTAGCTGTTCCTTGGTATCGCTCAGTGTTAGTCACAACAGCTGGTCCGTGAAATGTTTATAACCAGTATAAAAGATATGGAACATAACTTTGGTGCCAGATTGTAAATCCTCATAGTATTTTCTTCAATGAGGAAATATTGTTATGTAAAAATACTTCCTTTTAACTAAATAACGACCAGTGACTATATAGTCATTTTATGTCCTGCCTTAAACTCCTTTTGTCACAATGGACTAGGAATAGTCTTTGTGGCCAGCACTGGTCCACAGAGCATACCAAAGAGCACTGCCCAAGTTTTTTCTCTTGTACATCAGCCCCTGAAAACTTTTCAACATGTAACTAATCTAATCTATTTTCCCCCAAAATAGAAAATAATTTTTTTGCTCTTTACTTTGGTGTTATTATTAGTGTTACAGCTCAAACGAAAGGCAAAACCAGGCACTACATTAGTTATCATTTCTTTAGCATGTGTGGAAGAACAGTCTTTCATCCTAATAATTATTCTTACTTCATCCCCTTTATTTTCTTCATTAAAGTCATATTTATCATGTATTTATCTTCAAGAACAAAAATATTGATACCTTAACTTTTATGGTGAAGTATTTTTAATGGGACACATTGGTAGGGGTGGTGATGGGGAAAAGGTATTTTCTTTTTAATATACTTGTATCTTTGTAAATTTACTTTTTATTAAATATAACTATATATATATATATTTTTTTTTGAGACAAGGTCTTGCTTTGTAGTTTAGGCTGGCCCTGAGCTCACTATGTAGCCCAGGCAAGCCTCGAACTCAGCAATCCTCCTGCCTCTGCCTCCTGAGTGCTGGGATTACAGGCGTGAGCCACCATGCCTGGCAAATATAATTATATTTTTAAGAAGTGAAGATCTCTAGGTTAGTTTTATATGTCTTTGATATTTACATCTCTGCCAAATAATACCTGAAAGAACATTTGGAGAAAACTTGTGCACGTTTGGCAATTCCATGTTTATTCACTTCAAAAACATGGAGTTAAAATATTATGTTGCAATGATAAACACATGTGAACAATGAGTGATGTGACTGTTAATCATAGTATGTTGACTTGAAGAGATTAAGTCATTCACATTTGTGGTAGATTTCATGACTCACAGTGATGGATGTGTTTGTAATGATTGACATGGAGACTGGCAAATAGAGAAGTGAAGGTCTATCTCAGATGTGAGTGGCAGCAACCAATAGGCTGTAGCTTGGTTGTTGGGATAAAACAGGAAAGAAGGAGAAAGAGTTTAAGTTCCAGTCTTCATGAACTTTTGTGGGTATCATCTCCATTTCTTCAGCTTCTGACCATAGATATGCCAGTGACTCTACAGTGAACTTCCAGACGTTGGATCTTGGAGTAGTGCTGCCTCCTTAATCTTTTTTTTTTTTTGTATGGCTTCCTTCTTCTTGGGCTGAGGAGATAGATACCAGATCTTCTAGCTTTCCAGAATGCAGACAGCTACTGTGGACTCTCCCTGCTCTCACTGCATAGTTTCCAGACTTTGTGGAATCTCTCCCCTCTAATCTTATAAATCTACCTAATGAATTGCATGCATAGGAATATACAAATATTTCTTATTGGTTCTGTTTTTTTTTCTAGAAAGTCCTATCTTGTAGAGATTTTGGTACCAGCAATGGTTTTATAAAAACAAAATTGTAAGGATGAACTTCTCAAATAAGTTTAGTGGTTCTCTTAATTTAATGCGGCTAAAGATGTAATAGTCTCTTTGATCATACACAGCAGAGGTGGTGAGCCTATGGCACATGTACTGCAGTAAGCTGTTTATATCATTGAAAGCTCTAAAAGGTTTGCCATCACTGTTATTGAGGACACTGATAGTGTGTCATGTGAATTATTTAAGACAATTTACATGATAAAGCCATTGGATTATCTTAATTTGTCATTGTGAAATGTAAAAACTTTGGTGTTTCCATGTACAATACTTTTGAACATTCTTAAAAGAATAAGAAATATAATGATGCTCTTAACATCTATGGATAAATTATTCAAGGAAAATAAAAAGGGCCAGACATGCATAAACAATCTGAAGTCTTCTAAGTATGTCGACGAAGTAATGAAGGAAAATAATGAGTTAAATTACTCTAATACTTCTAATCTCCTACTGTACATAAAAAAATCCATATTTCTAAGTATGTCCAGAAAGAGAATCTTCCTTCTTTTACCTGTTGGACTGAAGTGACCAAAACTGAAACACAAGCCTTCATCATGTGATTGGCTGAATTACATTGTAAATTTAATGCTCAGCCTTGAAGAATATCTGAGTTAAAGTGAAGGTGCCAAACAAAAAAGAATGGAGTTCTGTAAATGAGATTAGAGATGTTTGGGAGGAACCCGGTGAAGCTAAAGATGTTGAATTCCTAAATTCTGCTGAAATTTTGCCAGGGGAAGAGACTTCTCCACCCTCATTGGCAGAGGCATTCCTACCTCCTTGCCTTATGGTATTGTCCTCCCCACCTATACTTGAGAAAACTAATCTGTGTTGCCTCTGAAAACAACAGGGACCTTCCTTGATACAGTTACCAAGAAAGACAACACTGATATTTCTCAGTTTTAACACCAGCTACTTTTGCTTGTAGAACTAACTACAGCCAGGTTCACAGCTCAGGGAGTTCCTGAATGTGAGGTATGAGAAATGTGCTATACTGCTAAAGCATATTTGGCCTGTGCAGAAGATGGATGGATCTTGGAGAATGATAGCAGATTACTGGATGCCTAATCAAGTCAGGACTCAAAGAATGTGAAATAAATCTAACTAAAATTCAGTCTGTCTACCTCAGTGAAATTTTTTGGAGTAAAGAGGTATGAAACATGAAGAGATTCCCCATCTAAAATGAAGGCTAATTCTTGCATCTGGCCCCTCCTACAAACAAGAAAGAAGTGGCATTCCTAGTGGGCTTATTTGGATTTTAGAAGCAAAGCATTCCTTACTTGGATATTTTATTCTGTCCTATTTATGGAATGATTCAGAAATCTGCTAACTTGGGGGTAGAAATAAGAAAAGGTTCTGTATCAGGTCCAGGTTGCTGTGTGTGTGTTCTACCACTTGGGCCCTATTATCCAGCAGGTTCCATGGTACTTAATGTGTCCATGGCAGATTGGGAAGCTCTTTGGAGCCTTTGGCTGGCCCCCATAAGAATCTCAGTGGAAGTCTTTAGAATTTTGGAAGAATGCTCTGTAGAGCATCTACAGACAGCTACTCTTCTTTAGAAAAATGGCTCCTGCCCTGCTACTTGGCTTTAGTGGAAACTGAACACTTGACCATGGCATAGCAGGTTACTATGTGATCTGAGTTTCCATGACTAACTGGGAACTATCTGAATCCACTATGTCCAAGTTAAACCTTTATAGCAATAATCTATTATCAAACAAAAGTTGTATATATGTGTGATTGGGCCCTAACAGATCCTCAGGTTACAAGTTATAATTTGAAGATACAAATTACATGAATAAGTGACCCCAATATCTAGTTACTACAACTACTACACTGCCTCTCTCCCCAGTATGTACCTCTGGTCTTGCTGGGCATACCATCTGATCAGCTGATAGATGAGAAGGAATTTTGCTTGGGAGAAAAAATGGTCAGATATGTGACTATGTACTGATTTATTGGCTATAGCCAATGGTGTAGCTGAGTGGTCTGGGGCTTGGATAGAGCATGATGGGGAGAGGGGTAACAAAGACATTCAGGGAAAGATAGAATGTTCTATCTGTGGACAGATAGAACTCTCCCTGTGGGCAAAAGATAAGAAGATACTTGTGTTCTGTGTAAATGCTCATAGAAACTCACTTCAGGAGAACACTGTAATAATCACATGAATAGCATGCCTCATTCTGTGGACAGTAGTCAGCCTTCCCTGTTACTTCCTGATGGGCCCATGAACAAACTTGCCATAATGGTCAGCAATGTGGACTTTCACTCACCAAGGCTGATATGGCCTAAGTATTCCATTTTCAAGCAGCAGATACCAACAGTAAATCTTTGATATGGCTCCATTCCCTGGGTGATGAGCATGTGACCTGGTGACAAGTTAGTTGTACTCGACCAGTTTCACTATGGAAAGGGTAGCATTTTGTTCTTACTAGAACTGGAACTTGCTCTGGATATGCACAAACTGCTTCTGCCAAAAGTACCACCCTTGGTCCTGCATAGAGCCCCATCTGCCATCGTGATACTCCATAAATCACTGCTTCTGACAAAGAAATTAACTTTATGGCTGAACAGAGTGGCAGTAGACTCAATGATCATTGACCTAACTGGTCTTACCATGTTTCCCACCAACTGGAAGCAGGGTGAAGATGCAGTTATGGTGTCAGATAACTTGCAGGGCCGGAGCAAGTGTTCTCTGGAATCAACATGCTGTATATGATACTGATTCCTAGACAGAGCCAAATTCATGGGTCTGGGAATTAGAGGTGGAATTAGGAATATAACTACTTATCATGTTGCTTAGAACACCAGTAAACATTTTGATTCCTATTTCTGCACCCTTAAGCTCTGCTGGGTTCGAAGTTATAATTTCAGAGGGAGAACATTTTCATTCAGTACAAACAACGATACCATTAAACGCCTGGTCATTTTGGATTGCTTATGTTTCTAAATCAAGAAGCTAAAAGAGGAATTAGTATTGATGAAGTTAGTTCCTCAGACTAGTAAGGGAAAACTGGACTCCTACTGCACAAGGAAGGTAAGGAAGGATATGTTTGGAATACAGGACCTACCTTCTCGGCATCTCCTAGTATTACCATGTTCACTTTTAAGGTCCATAGGAAACTACAATATAAATAGGATAAGAATTGACCCAATAGCTTCATGAATTAAGTTATAGGTCATCTTGTTGAGTAAATATCCAAGACTTGCTGAGGTTCTTGCTAAAGGTCAAGGGAATGCCAAAGAGGTTGCTGAAGAAGATACTTGTAACTGTTAGTTATAGCAGTTATATATATCCTTTATAGTTGTGGCCAGTTATCACAGTGAGGGTTGTAATTGTCATGTTTTTCTTTTTAAATGTTTTTGCATATGTGCATGTATTTTGAGTACATATCTTTGTTTTCTTTCTTGGTAATGATGTTGATTGACTTAATTTTGTACTTAAGTATTGTTAAATTTCCATCATACTACTTAAGTTGTGGAAAGTCAGGAGAAGAGTAAGCACCAACCAAAGAAAATCTCTGTTTTGTGTTCTGGGGAGTGAATTTATCTTTCTGTTTCCACAGGACAGTTCTTTGTGTCATGTTAGGCATAACTGTGAACTTATTATATTTGGAGATTAAGTATGGTTTAAGGAGATGTGTCTTTGTTATGTTGACAGAGGATAGATTGTGAAAAATAATCATACTGCATATTCTTGAATGAATCAAGAAAAGCCTACAGATGAGTGGGGCACAGTGCTGGGTATTTCTGTGTGTGGCTGACATGCAAATCATCAAACTACCGGGGGTTGAGCCAACTCACTTTGGCTTGCACTGACTAATAGGTTTGCAGCCTGAATAGCATAATATTGGAAGCTGATCAGACCTCCAATCACCTCACCAACAGTACGGCAGCAAGAGAGCAAAAAGTAAGACAAGACCTTTACTGCATAATGGGCCAGGATGGTCTGAGCTCTTACCAGAGTAAGCCACCATCTCCTGGAACTTCCCACTATTTATTGAACACACTGCATCTTAGAATAGTAGAGTTTTCAGGGAACAATGGAGTGGAGAGCACTGAGAAAAGCAGGGTCCTACCAACAAGGGAATAAGACATTCTAGTAGAAACATCCTTAACAGGAAATGTGTTTTTTCCCCATCGATTAATTTCTACCTCTATGGAAGTTTTGTGTATGGGTCACATTGCCCTTAGTTGCACTATTGTCTTGTTATCCAAGATGTCACAGCATCATACATCATTGAGACCTCTGCTGTAACCAGTGGCATGAAGAGTTATTTCTCACACACCAACTTCTGGCCTTGCAGGCAGCCATTGTGGGCTGAGAGACAAACTCAGCCTTTTAAAATGAAGAGCCAGTTTATGAATTTACAGCTCACTCAGGGGTCTCCATCAGGATAAAAGGGAAAGGGAAAGGAAGTTTCCCTATTTTGGAAGAGCTCCAGTCTTCATCATAGACTTGTTTCGTCCTTCCATTGCAGGCTAGACCTACTAACTCTTCAGTGACCTACCAGCCTTTGACTGTGGGTTAGTACTTCATCCTTGATCCATCCTACTCTGTGGATTCCATCTTTTTGGGTTGAGCAGCTACTGAATCACACCTTCCTGCCTGACATTTGGACTGTCCCAGCTCTGATCTATAAGTGTACCTAATATATTCCCTTGCATAATTACACATATATTTTCTGTTGATTCTGTTCTAGAAAACCCTAAACAACATAGATTTTTTGGTACCAAGAATACATAATATTTGCAGAAATTTACATTCCAATAACTATGATTTAAAACTATTACTGTGAATTGTTTCTATTTAATCTCTCTCAAATAATAGCAAGCATAATTTTATGTGAAATTAGGATATCATATTCTTTTCTGGTTCTTTTCTAATTTCTTAAAGCCTGAAATAGTGGTTCTTTTTGTACTTCATAATCTTTCTTAGTTACTTAAGATTAAAATGATTGTACATATTGGCCATCAGTTTTGAATTTATATCTTTCTTTTTTTTTAAACCTCCCAAATGACAATTTTAAATTAACTAAATTCCTTACATGTTGAATGTGTTAAATTTTAAATTTTTATCACTTGTGATTAGTTTATCATTTCTGGGACATTGTAATGATTTCTTATTATAAGTCATCTTATTACACATACTGAATTTCTGTTTCTATTTTAGAGAATTTATCAATATCAAAATATGTAGGATTGCTTCTATGAACAATATAGCAACTTTCCTTTTCCTCCCATCACTCAGAAAATATTGCAAGTCTTGGCTTCATGTACACTTTAGAGATGTGAGAGAAAGTATCACAAAAGATAGTTTGGTAGCACCATATATCCATTCCATCATTAAGCATTTATTGGTCCATTTTTCAGTATTCAGAATTTCTCTTGAAAGTACCTAAATATAACAATTCAGTTTGATCGGAGCTCATGAATGTATTTTATAATTGAGAATTAGGTTTTCATGACTTATATCAATTTAGTCGCATACAGGCAGAGATGTTTGATCATATTCCATTTCCTGGCTTCATATTTCAAGCTTTTCCAGGACAGAAATGAAAGATTATGAGTGTGCTCCATTTCTATAGCTCTTTCATTTCTACCCCAACCCTAGCTTACTTTGATGTCTGCAATAAAAATTTTGATCCAGGTTGGATTTATGTGAACATTATATTTTTCAGATTGACCTACCCTGTGACTGAATTTTGCACTGAAACCTTATCAGGTTGTTATATACCACTGCAACTGTGCACCTTAAAATTAGATGGAAGAAACAGAATATGTTGCTAAAGATGTGCTGACTGGATAAAAAGTAGATTTTTACCTTGTTTCATATTTTTTGAGCATATAAGCCACTTTAAAAGTTTGCAAGTCTTTAAAGCATTAGCTCTAGATATTTCAAATGTGGTAAGGTTAGAAAGTGCAGTGAAAATTTTAAAGCATCATGTGAAAGAAATTCTGATGTGCTATTTTATTAAGGAAAGTAGACAGAAGTTCAGGAACATGTTGGACAGGAACCAAGACAGCTAAATTTTCTTGTTTGAACTTTCCAACTGACTGGATATAAAATGTTAGATAAATCATGTTCTTTGTGTGCCAGCATACAGATTTGTCATGACAGACAGATCACAATTTGTCATCAATTAGTGTTGTCATGCTGAATTGATATAATTTGGATAAAAACCAAAGAAGTAGTGTTTTATATAGTTTATCCAAAAAAGTTAAACATGTGGTGTCTGTAGGTCCACTTGGAATTGGAAGTGGCTCATGGGCTTTCCATGACCTCTTTGAGACATAACATGGATATTGATTAATATAGCTAAGTTTTTCAGGTTGGCATCTTATCTGCCCATTTAAATGAGTGACCTTGGGTAAGCTTGCTTACCCTTGTGTGTATAATCTCATCTGAAGAATGGGCAATTCTAATATTGTACATTTATTGCAAGCATTACTTAGTACATTAAAGTATATGGACTAGTTCATAGAACACAGTAGGAACAAAATGGATCCTTTCTTATATTTGATTATTATATAATCATGAAGGTCATTATTGTTATTTCTGAATCCATAATATGGTGAACTCTGGAATCCAGTCTGGAGATTGAAAAGCATTGATTTAATTCTTGAACCTACTGAACAAAATTTTACTACAGAAAAATAATTAAAATCAATCAAACAAGCATTTACAAAATAAGATTTAATTTGTGAAGTTGAAAACCAGTAAGTATTATGTACTCATGATTAATGCAAAATAGTTTTCCTGATTCTGTTTTGAATTGTCACACTGAATTGACAAATATAAAGCCAAGGTATGAAACTTCTTTGCTGACAATACAAAAAAGCTTTCACTCAAGGGTATCTAGAGATGAAAAAAGTTAGTTTTTTTTCTAGATATCTCTTGTTTTATTTACAATTTGTAGCAGTGAGTTTTTTCCTTTTACTCCTTTCATAACTGCAATATACATACACGCAAACTTTTCTTATACTTGTAGACAAAGGAGGCTATATTGTCATAGTCATTGTTTGCAAGAGAATAGATTTAATGCAGGACACAGAAAATATATGAATAGCATATAATATTTCCCCAGAGAATCAAATGTAGAGGAGTGCAAGAGATTTATCCACATGCTAGAGATCTGAGGAATATAGCTGAGTGCCCAGATCTCACAGCAGTGTCCTATATGAATGTACTTGAAGGCCTAGAGCCCATGGCAATGTGTGATGTGAGTCTGTATCAGGAGGCCAAGACATCCGCCACGTAAGACTAGAGAAGGGTCTGTGCCAGAAAGCCTGATGGCTGGCACCAGAGACTAGAAAGCCTGCCCTGGCAGGATGAAAGGCCAGCGCTGGAAGCCAAAGAATGTGTGCAGAGAAGCAGGAAACGATGCCCAAGGCGAAGGTGGGAGACCATAGCTCCTGCTGAGAGAACAAAAGTCATCCTTGGCAAAGGTGAAGACTGGAGCTCAGTGGAGAACAGCTGAAGCTTCCCTGTGGGAAGTCAGCATAAAGCCCCCCTTCCTGTTCTCCTTTTATACCATTCTGACAATAGTCCTCCTTAAATGTGTCTTCACACCCAGAGCCACTTTGACTCAGTTCAGCTGCACATTCCCAGGCAGGTTGACCATTTATTAATTAACCATCACATATATGTGTGGACTGTGTATCAAGTGTACTGAGTAAAAGGTTTCTGAATTATTTATAACCCTGCATATACTCTAAAATATTTTGAGTAAATAAGATCATGAATAAAAGAGCCATAATGTACTATGCACCATTATGATGAATTATTGTACACTAAAATCATTTCAGTATGGAATGTATCCTGTGATCTACTTCCATAAAGCATCACTCTAGTAACACATTGAGTGCATTGTTTCACTTGTGAAGATTGGTTTTGTGTAGGAAACTCTATTTTAAAAGTTGAATAGATTCTACATAGTGATGCATCAAAATTGTTGTGTTCTATAATTATGTGACAAAAATAATTCAATTTAAACAGCTTTTTGGCTTTATTACATTTACTTTTAAACTATTCTAACAGATACTACTATGCTTCAAAAGCCTACTTGATATCATATAATAACATAATATTAGAACAAAACATTACATATAAATAGCATTATTGTTGTTTCTATTAAATATATAGGTTTCTTAATAATCACATTGTCACTTTCACTTTTCTAAAATACATTGTCTTAAAATTACTATTCCACTGGCTCTCCTTCAGGTTTTATTGAAAGTTGTAGGGTGAAGTGTTACATTCTGACATTTTCTTCTACTAATAGAAATATTCAAATTTCTCATAATCAGCATATGTTTGTAGAACTTAATAGGAATTCTCATCCTTAAATTGGAAAATTTTGTGATTATAAGAAATTTTATAACTGTTTTCATTGATAGTTAAGGTAAGATCGATTACCTGCTGGAATTTTTTAAATCTACATTATCTATAGGGTATTGATTATTTGAGTTCTTTATACTCCTGAATATGATTGGTTTTAAAAAGTGATCTATATGGGGCTGGAGATTTAGCTCAGTGGTTCCAGCACCTGCCTCGCAAGTGCAAGGCCCTGAGTTCAATCCTGATAACCACGTACAATGCTGGGCATGGTGACTCACGCCCACCAGCGATCAATACCACATTCCACGGTGCCGGGTATAGTGGCTCACGCCTGTAATCCCAGCACTTGGGAGGCAGAGACAGGAGGATTGCTGAGTTTGAGGCTTGTCTAGGCTACATAGTGAGCTCAGAGCCAGCCTGAACTACAAAGCGAGACCCTGTCTCAAAAAAAAAAAAAAGTGGATCTATATGAATTTTAGAAGACCAAACCTACTCTAAATGTAGGCTTTCATTTTCTATATATGTCTATTAGGTTTAATTGATAAATGTTTCAGGAGATAGATATGCTAACTCTGAACATCAAAAATATATAATGTATGGAAACATCACATACTCTTTATAAATATGTACAAATTTTTTTTTTTTGCAGTAATGGGACTGAGCTTCACCCTGAGCTACCTCACCTGCCTGCCTATCTGTCTGTCTGTCTGTCTGTCTGTCTATCTATCTATCTATCTATCATCTATCATTTATCTATCATCTTTCTTTGTATGTATGCTTATCTACTTCAGAGATAGCATCTTGCTAAATTGCAGTTTCCCACCATAATCAGCTGATACTTATGATTCTCTTGTCAATTTCAAAAAGTCTCTTCTGGGCCAGGCATTTAGCTCAGTGGTTCCAGCATCTGCCTTGCAAACACAAGGTCTGGAGTTCAATCTCCAGTATCATATACCACAATGGCATGGTGTCTCACACCTGTAATCCCAGCAATCAACACCATCTACGACAATGCTGGGTGTGGAAGCTCATGCCTGTAATCCTAACTCTCTACTATGGAGGCAGAGGCAGGAGGATTGCTGTGAGTTCAAGGCCAGCCTGGGCTACATATTGAGCTCAGGGCCAGTATGAACTATAAAGCGAGAGCCTGTCTCAAAATAAATATATAAATAAAAAAACTCTGTTCTTATTGTATTACCTTGACCAAGTTATTTAACTTTTCTGAGTTGTAGTCTCTTTATAAAACAAGTGTCTTATAAAGATAGGTATTCACATGGTTGCTGTCAGAAGTTGATGAGATGTAAAAGAAAATACGTAGTGTGAGGCCTATACTCAGAAAAGTGCAATCTGAAGTTATGGCATTAATATAATACTATTATTTACTATTTCATAAACTGCTTAGTTTCTGCTTGCATTTGATGACATCTTCTGTGGCCTTTTGAGATATGATTATTAATTTTTATTCCTTTGTTTCTGTAATCCAGACATTGTTAGTGACAGCTATGTTTTCAATTGTTGTTAGAAGTTTCATCTGTAAATGAGTGAGATTATGTTAGGTCCCAGTAAGGACCTTTGTATTATTATAATCATATATATATATATATAGTTGGTCAATGATCCTATACAGTTACTGATCTAATAAAACCTACATTTGTGGGATTATTACTCTGTATCAGTGATGACAGGTCTTTCAGAGCCTTCAGTGATATAAACAGTTCATGCCAGAGGTTCACCACTAGTGCTCTCTATAACTGTCTATTTTTTCTTAACATTAAGTGTTTTAGTTCATTATGGAGCTTCTGTTGTTTCATCATAATTTCTTTGAACAGGTGAAAACTTTGGTGAAATGTTATTAATCATTCATCTTATTTTATAACATCAGTGAAAATACTGATATTACAAGGATGTGTGCATTTTCAGGAGGCTCAAAAATTTTCATATGTAATAAACACTACCTGCAAGCTACTTGGAAGGAGTTCGTTTAGAACAGAAATGTGCAGCTATAAAAGATGGAGTATTTCCTCAGGACATGTTTTTTAAGCAGTAACCAAATATCAACCAGTGTCTTCATATTCAAAAGAAGTCCACTGAGCTTGCAAATTCATTTGTGTTTCAAGAATGAGAACCATGAAATTAATTAGAAACCAAAGGCTGTCACTCTGTCTCCTTGTGGGGACAGCATACTTGATTTCCTAGACAAGGAAGCTGGAGGCTAAGCCCTCCTTCTTCAGCAACACACTAGTCTAGTCTACAACTAAGTGCAATATTCCTTATTATAGTATTTTGAACTATAAACTGAGTCCAAAAAACAAGAGTAAATTAAAAATATTTTATACAGAACTTTAAGCTATGATCTTTACACTATTATTATTATTATTATTTTAGTAAAGTAAGTCTGTTAGTTGTTTTAATATTTTCAAAATAGGGCCAGGGACTTAGCTCAGTCATTCTGGCATCTGCCTTGCAGGAAGGCACAGGGTCCCAAATTCAATGCCCAGTAACCACATACCACAGTTTAGGGAATGGTAACTCACACCCACCTGGAATCAGTACCACATACCACAGTGCTGGGCGTGGTGGCTCATGCCTGTAATCCCAGGACTCAGGAGGCAGAGGCAGGAGGATTGCTATGAGTTCTAGGTTTGCCTGGGCTACATAGTGAGCTCAGGGCCAGCCTGAACTACAAAGTGAGACCCTGTCTCAAAAATGTTTTTTTCAAAATAACTAATTTTGACTTCAAAAACAAAAGTAACATGCAAATTATTTTATAAGCATAAGGAAGAAAAATGTGGTAAATTATGAAGAAACAAACCATTATTTTCTCCCTCAGACCTGCTAGAGATTTTATGAAATCTTTAATTTTGTTATTATAGTATGTTATGAAATTGTTTTGTGGGATTTTGTTGATTTTACTTCTCTTACAATACAATACAGTTGTATTATGCTTTTTCTTTTCACATCTGTGCTGTTGAGAATTCACTCTGGTGGCACTATGAAGTGAGATGTGTTTGGAATAATACACCATAACAAAGTGAACTTTATATAAATGACAAATAGAAAGTGTATTGTCACTTATAACCTGGGACTCCAAGAGTTCAGTAAGATGTATGTCCTTTCTGTGACAGTAGATGCTTATTAGGAAACCAGTGACAAAGTTTGTCTTTTCTTCTCCTGATTTTTCTTAAAGTCAGAAAAAACTGAATATGTATAATGAATTGGATCAGAGCCTTTGATATAGGTGTCACTGCTGTTTGTAGCCCAGATTCTCACCCTTTGCAACTCTTAGAGTATTTTGTTGAACCAAAGTTCATTTCCAGTTATAGTAATCTGCTTTTGGATCAGTTGGGTGTAACCAGCAGAAATAGACAAATCAAAGACTAATTATAGGCAGGAATGGAAATGCTTAGAAGAGAAATTTGAATGATTTTAAAATGATTGCAAAGAACATTGTCACCTAAAGGGAGAATATAATTTTAAATTAAACACAACTGGGAGTTAATTGCATTGCAGTTTAAAATCATGCTAGAAGTTATTTTACTGTTGACTCTGAGTCAGTAATGTTGTTAAAAAATAATACTTAAGACTGATTCTATTGCTTTACCTTCAAAAATCTAGAGATGAGACTGAAAATCTTTACAGTGTTGATAACTGACATAAAATTGAAACTAAAAATGAAAACAAATTTAAAGTTCTGGAATCAAGAAAAGTCTAAATCCATAATAATTTGATATATATCTGTATTTTCTGTGCTTAGTGTATATAAAACCTCTCTTCATTGTTAACTTTTGATTTAGATTGATGTAATTAGTTCATAATAAGTTTTTAAGGAAGTCTAACCAGATTCACTGTAACTGGATAGTTTTGAAAGATTTAAGGGATCTAAGAAGACAACTGGACTTTTATGAGATAAAAGTTGTACATATAAACACTTGATGATATGTTTTAAATTTTTAACATCATTTTAAGAATGGATTTAGTCTCAACTCCACGGTTGATAAGCTACAAATTTTATTTTTAGTTTATTGATACCTTTTACATATATATTATGATCACATTCAACATTAAAAACCTGTACCTATATATGACATATCTTGATTCTTATTTTTTCTTTCCCCTGCCCACCCTACTACCCTAACTCCCTAAATACATGGAAGCTTTGTTTTCATTTATTTTACTATCAGATTTTTCTTTCTTCCTTTTTTCCCTCCTCCCTTTTCCACTTTCCCTTTGAACATAAAATAGCAAAGTAGGAAAAAAAGATTACATACTTTTCTTTTTAAAAAAAATCTTTTAGTCAAAAATCATGGTTCTGTAAGTTAAAGACAGGAAGAACTGTATATGACCTACTTGAATTTCTAGAGTCTTATCGGGGTTCTATAAAGAACTAGAATTTAATATATTAGTGTAACATAAATTCTGTCTTATGAAGATTCCTTATAAAGAAAAGGGCAAAGATATAATTACTCTACACTAAAGTAACATCAGATTTGCATCAATAGAAAGGAGTCAGATAATTTTATATTTGGTAAAAAAATAAAGACTACAGATTTATTTAAAAAGATAAACATTTAACATTTGACATTGGTTCTAGAAAAGCACCTTCTATTCAGAGATTGCATCCTAATATATTGATGTGTAGTGATACAACTGACAAAGGAGTGAGTGAGAGGTGACCAGCTTTAAAGTGGGTAGGTAAATATTATTCCATTAAACATACCACAGGGCCAGAGATTTAGCTCAGTGGTTCCAATGCCTGCCTAGCAGCGCAAGGTCCCTTGCGATGCTTGGTAACCACCTACAACATGCCCACCCACAATCAGTACCACATACCACATACCACAGTGCCGGATGTGGTGGCTCACGCCTATAATCCCAGCACTTGGGAGGCAGAGGCAAGAGGACTGCTGAGTTTGAGGCTTGCCTGGGCTACATAGTGAAGTCAGAGCCAGCCTAAACTGTAAAGTGAGACCCTGTCTAAAAAAAAAGATTCCACATCTCTGTTTTGCATATGTAAGTATCAAAGTTTTTGATGGTTGGAAAGTGGATGAGTTGTTCTGATTCCTCAACTCCAGGAGAGAAAGAAAGAAATTTTTAAATGCCACTTTGAATTACTACTTGAGAAATTTGAGCATTGTGAGAAGAACTTCTTGATCTTAACATTTTCACAGACTTGTGCATACGAGGACGCTGTGGTTTCCTGCTAGTGAGTCAACAGTCTAGTAGTGTGCCCAATCTTCTGGAGGACAAGTTTCAAATGCTAGATCTTTAAGCATAGCACTTTTCTTTTCTTTTCTCTTTTCTTTTCTTTTCTTTTTTTTCTTTTAGAGACAGGGTGTCGTTTTATAGTTCACACTAGCCCTGAGCTCATTATGTAGCCCAGGCAAGCCTCAAACTCAGCAATCCTCCTGCCTCTGCCTGAGTGTAACACTTTTATTTAAAGATATCACGTCTCAGGAAATGTGAAATATGAAAATTTTATTCAAATTTAGTATACTAAATAGTCACAGGGATCAGAAAGTGATACATGATCTTTCATTGGCATAAACTCACACTAATTACTCTTATAGAATAGTTCCTGGTTGTAATTGCTAGCTTGTGTATTAATGTTCTGTGTATTAAACTTTACTTCTGTGTAGTCTTTTATGCAGCTGTCAGAATTTAGTCTGAATAAAGACTGCTTAAAGTGATCAGCACAAATAAATAGAAACCCTTGGTGTAAAGATACTTCGGTTGTGTCACTACTGTAGAACATTTCTGTATGAAGAGAAACTCCATCCAGAATAATGTCTGATAGTCTTATAGAAATAAACCAAATTTCATTTAATCTATAAAGTATTAGATGGGTTATAGAGCTTATAATACTAATATGTCACAGTAATACTTGTGAAAATCTATATTTTTCATAAATTTATAGAAACATTTATATGCAGTATATCACATATTTTATTTTATTTCATTTCATTTCATTTCATTTCATTTTATTTTATTTTATTTTATTTTATTTTATTTTATTTTATTTTATTTTATTTTATTTTATTTTATTTTATTTATTTTATTTTATTTTATTTTTTTGAGACAGGGTCTCACTTTGTAGTTCAGGCTGGCCCTGAGCTCACTATGGTGCCCAGACAAGCTGCTGCGAACTCAGCAATCCTCCTGTCTCTGCCTCCCAAGTGCTGGGATTACAGGCGTGAGCCACCACGTCCGGCATTGTGGTACGTGGTGTTGATTGTTGGTGGGCATGTCTCCACGCCCAGCATTATATATGGTTACCGGGGATCGAACTCAGGACCTTGCGCTTGTGAGGCAGGTGCCAGAACCACTGAGCTAACCCTCTGGCCCACATATTTTATTTTTTATATTTTATTGATAATTTACTCAATCTTTATTGCTATTTTGTATAGTTAGGAGAGGAAACCAAATGGCCAGTGGGGTGCACTGAAAATTGCCACAAATTTAATTTCTACTATTAACTGTAAAAGTGTTTGCCTATTAAGTTTGTCATTCAAATATTTATTTATCCAATATTAACAAGGAAATAACTTTCTCTTAATTTAATGAATAGAGAGGACAGGCAGTATGCCTTCCTTATTAACGTGGCTATTCACACATCTCACAGCAAACACCAAGACTAAAATAGCACTCTTTTATGTAGCCCAGGAAAGCCTTGAACTCAGCAATCCTCCTGCCTCTGCCTCCTGAGTGCTGTGATTACAGCTGTGAGCCACCACCCCCAGCATTGTGGTGTGTGGTGGTGATTGCTGGTAGGCATGAGTGACCATGCCCAGTATTGTATGTGGTTACTGAGGAAGAACCTGGGACCTTGTGCTTGCTAGGCAGGTGCTGGAACCAATGAGATATATCTCTGACCCAAAATAATACTTCTTTTCATCTTCCTTCTTGATATATTCAAGACATTCGTATTGATCATTTTAAGTGGTCTTTATGTAGTCAAGGAGTCAGATTACACAATACTGAGAACAAAGCATGTATAAAATAAAGCAATTTAAATTATTCTTTAAAGTCAAAATAGAGTGGGATATTATAGTTTCAACATAAAATTTTATTTCACTTAAAGTCACAGTAACATTCAAGAAAAAAGGCATTAAAAAAAGAGCTTACATCAGGATTGTCCAAGTTATAAAACTAACAGTAAGATAAAACAATCCAAAACGCTTTGCTATGGAGAAGGAGATAATTCCCTGTAAAGGCAACATCCAATTTGGATTTTAATTGCTTTGTATTTTCAGCTGCACAAACAAGTCTGAAGATAGAAGGTTGTATCACATACTTTTATCCTTGGTGTGATCTCATATTTAAACATGTGTTTCTATGCCTTATTTTTCTTATTTGAACAAAAAAACCACAAAAGAACAATGTTAATGGAATTTAAAGGGGATGGGAGCATAGTATTTTGGTTCAAGAAAGCAATTCTGAATTAATAATCCGATCATTTCTATTACCTTCGGGAAAAGATCAAACTGAAATCTAAAACCTGTTCCATCTCTTGCTTTTTAAAGACAGTTTTGCAATTGAAATAATTTTGGAATAGTTTTAATCATGTATACAGAAAAAAAGGCTAATAAATTCACCCTTATTTTATAAAACCAGGCAGCAGAGCCTGGTTTTAATATTAAATTTAATACTAGATTCCATTTTTTTTTGAGACTGGGTCTCATTTTGTAGTTCAGGATGACCCTGAACTCTCTATGTAGCCCAGGCTAGCCTTGAACTCACAGGAACCCTCCTGCCTCTGCCTCCTAAATGCTGGGATTACAAGAGTGAGGCAGCACGCCCTGCATTGCTGTGTGTGGTACCAGTGTTTGAACTTGGGACTTTGTGCTTGACAGTCAGGTGCCAGAATCACTGAGCTAAATCCCTGGCCCTACATTGTATTTTTGATTTGTTATAATTGCAATCATAACTCTTCTCAGTATTAAAATTCTTTTTAACCTTGTAAAACTTCCAGCCTTCTTTGGAGTAAAAACATCTCTAGATGTAGGTAAGATGCTTGAAGAATACTGTGGCAGTGTTAAATCCAAATAAAACTGGCAGAAAATAGGATAAGTAATAAGAGGTAATATTCATTTGCCTTGCAAGGTTGCCAGAGAGCCACGTTAGGACAGCTCATATACGTTTAGTTTGGTAATCATGGCTTTCCGTTATGGGCCGGATGGCGAGGCCTTCCCAGTGCCTCTGCTGCATTTCTTTATCATTGTTCTTAATTTAAACCCTTTATTTTACTTTAAAAAAAATCCATGAAATCCCTCACTCAGAGAAAATCATCTCATTCCATGTGTCTTTTATTCAACTGCTTCTATATAGCAGTAATTTGTAGCTGCTATGGATAGAGAAGTCAGCTTGTTTTATATAGTGACATCATTCAGGAAATACCCTTGCTGTCTCAGAATTTAAGGTTTCGAATTGTTGCTGTTTACCGAAGAGGGCATCTTGAATTTGGGGGATTATTAGGCCGCTGGCTCACCCTCTCTCCCCTCCGGTCAGCCCATTTCCTTCCTGCCCTGTCGGCCCTCCGCCTCTTGTCCGCCACTTTTGACTGAAGGGGACGGGGCAGCATGCGTTCCTTAGCGCTGTGGAGACACCATGGGCGCCATGCCAGGCCGGAGCAGCATTGTTGTTAGTCTTCCTTCTTGACATAATCAGAAAATGTAAAATTAAAAATGGAAAACTTTGGAGAGAAAACAAAATATGAAAAGTAGGGATTTGTCTGAAATGTTTTGCATCTGGAATAAATACTTGCCATTTTGTTTTGTCACTGCGATGAGTATTTTATGTGAATGTGTTGTTTGAATTCAGCAGTAAAATTATTTATTCATTCTGATATCCTGAGAGCTTCTAAGTAGCTTATAAGAAATTAACACAAAAATATGAAACATACAGGTAGAGTTGACAACTTTATCTTCTTTGTTTAATGTTTATGTATGGCAACAAAAAGTCTAACTATAAGGTAATAAATAGTAACAATCTATGTACAGTGGTTAAGTCATTTATCGAATTGTTATAAATTCCAGTAGCCAACTGAAAAACCAGAGGAGCTGCCTCGCTGTTGTCCCTGGAGGATAGGATTGATGTCCCACCCAGTGTGTTCTGGACCCCAGGAATGTGCCGCAAGGGTAGGAAAGGTGCTGCTCACTGAAAGGAAACTCTTGGGAAAAGTAGAAAGTAGCAGAGGCCCCTAGCTGGTGGGGCAGGAGATTCTGGCAAACAGCTCTGGTTCTCACTGTAGTGAGAGGCTTGGCAGTGTGAGGGGGACTGCGAGTGGGGACATACGTCATCCAAGCTACCACTGGCGCTAAGGAAGGGTGTGAAAAGCTTCATCACCTGCCCACAGGTGGGGAACAGAGAAAACATCAGAGATAGAGCCAGAAAGGCTGTCACCAGTCAAACACTAAACATTGTCAGGCTCTATCCCTGGGATGGTGAACACTGCCTTTTAACTCGGTCCTGTACAGTGCCGCACGTCTCCTCTGTATTGTTCACTCTCTGTCATCCTATGTACTTCACTTTCATGGAACTGCTCGCAACTGAGGGACACAGGAATGGATCTTTATTCTTTGCCTCTTCCCACTGAAATGTTAACTGTTCCAGAGCATACGTGCTGCCTATTTACTTCCACAAAAAATGTGACAGACCCACGATAATTTTTTTTAAAAGCAAATGACCTTCAGCTTTTCCTGATTGCATGCTTCATGAAGGCAAATCTTTCTGTCTCTGTCTCCCAAGTGCTGGGATTACAGGCATGAGCCACCACACCCAGCATTGTGGCGTGTGGTCCATGGGGATCGAACTTGGGACCTTGCTCTTGCCAAGCAGGCTCTGGAACCACTGAGCTAAATCCCCAGCCCCAAGAGCATAACTACTTCTGTCACAGTTACTTCCAAAGATTCAGAGGAGTGCTAAATGCCTCAGTAAATATTGGGGCAAGAATTCATTTTTCAGGTATATCGACATAGCACTTTCATAAGGTTTTTTGCCTTTTACTTTTGTCCGGGCCTGCTAAGCAGAATCAGTGGGGTAACTGATTCAAAAGGTTAACATAAGGTCATATTATCTTATAGGTGCGAAAAGAAACAGGAGCAAAGTATCCCAGAAATCAGTACACAACAGAAGTAAGATGTCAACAAAATGTCAGCAATCAGATTAGAAAAACAAGCGCACTCAAAAACAAGAAAGAAAACAATATATTTTTAACTTGGGAAGCAAAGGTCAGCAGGTCAAGTCAGAGGTTGTTTACTTGAAAACTCCCAGTCAGGCATCCCAATGCAGCAACTCCAAAGGTTGCAGGTCTTTACCTTGGGAGCTGGGCAGCTCCTTTCAAAGTGCAGACTCCTAACTGCTAGTTAGGGCAGCACCCAGCACAGATCTCCAGACCTGACAGGGACACTTAGACTGGGCTTCCCACAACTTTCAACAAACAGATTAAATCTATCTGATATACAATCTTAGCTCATTTAAATTCTGAAATAGTGTGACAATAAATAAACTGGGTCTTGCTGATTTGCTTACGAGTTTGAGCAGGATAGCAACTCTATCAAAGAAATACGAACTGGGAATTCACTTGTGATAGCAAAGTAATGGTAATATTTTAAACAGTTTCAGAGTTATGAAGGTATGACTACTCTTTGGTTCACAGCTTGTAACAAAAAAGTCTTAATTCTCAGAAAACAGTTAATTTGTAATTTAAAATAAATTATATAAACTATAGAATAGCACAATTGATATTAGAAAAACATCTAATGATAATATATGTTGTGGATATTTAGTAATAAACCAAAATGTTCCCCCAATAAATATACAAATAAGTAGACACATACATTGATAAAGAGCTAATGTGGATGAATTAGATATTGCTATGCTTTCTAGCCTAACCCACATAAGAATGCTAAACAATACATTTTTAAATGATCTCAGAATTTGGATGGTTATTTTTAGTTCTTCTTCAATATTTAGTTCACTCTAATTTGTTAAGTGTTATTACAATGGCATTTGGTATTGTGCAGCTGTGCAATTACATGGCTGCCAAACTCGTGATTGTGGTACTGTCACAGCCTGAGAAAGGTAGCTGAGCCAAAACGCCTGCCTGGTGTCCAGGCCTTAGTTAGGCTGGCTTTCAGCTGTCTCCTTGTTACTAACTGAAAAGATGGAGACATGTAGGTTTTACAGGCTAGTCTGTTGCTGAGCAACCAGTCTTTCCCCTCTTAGGAAACAGGTCAGGAAAAAGGAAGAGAGATGATGTACTGAATAAATGTTTGCCTGCCATCTCTGATCAAGCAGAATCCCCTGAACAGAATTTGTTCTGGATAGGTATCTCCAACCCATGGACTGGGGCAATTAATCTCACTATGCAGAGCTTAACATCTATTTGTTAAAAAATACTGTGATTCCGGACCAGAGGGTTAGCTCAGTGGTTCCGGCGCCTGCCTCGCAAGCGCAAGGTCCTGAGTTCGATCCCCGGTAACCACATACAATGCTGGGCGTGGAGACACGCCCACTAACAATCAACACCGCATATCACAATGCCGGACGTGGTGGCTCACGCCTGTCATCCCAACACTCGGGAGGCAGAGACAGGAGGATTGCTGAGTTCGTGGCGGCTTGCCTGGGCACCATAGTGAGCTCAGGGCCAACCTGAACTACAAAGCGAGACCCTGTCTCCAAAAAGAAAAAGAAAAAAAAAATACTGTGATTCCATAAACTGGCAGAAAGTACTGATGGCTTTCTGTAGCATCAAAGGCCACAGCATTTGTTTGGTGAAGTTAGACATTTTAGTGCTGGGTTCACTGCCTAGTAACTCAAAAACAAAAACTTCATTGAAACATTACTTGCATATAGATACATGGCAGTAGAGAGATAAATAGATGTTGACGCTTGTCCATATTCTAAATGGAAAACTGCCTAACAGAGTCATGAATGCCTTTAATTTAAAAAGTTTGATTTTTTTTTTTTTAGTTTTTTGAGATAGGGTCTCACTTTATAGTTCAGGCTGCCCCTGAGCTCACTATGTAGGCCAGGCAAGTCTTGAACTCACAGCAATCCTCCTGCCTCTGCCTCCTGAGTACTGGGATGACAGGCATGAGGCACTTTGCCTCACGTTGTGGTATGTGGTTACTGGTGACTGAACTCAGGACTTTGTGCTTGCCAGGCAGACACCAGAACCACTGAGCTAAATACCAACCTTAAATAATTTTGTTCTTAAATTTCCTTTCATATATTAAATGATGCCTACTATATGCCATTTGATATGTTTATAATCTAAACAATTAAAAATTCAATTAAGACCTTAGAATTAAAAATTAGAACCCCAAACATATGAAGTATTTAAGAGACTATTGAAAAAGAAGCCACAGGTCTTTAAAAGTCAACTCTTGGCCAGGCATGGTGGCTCACATCTATAATCCCAGCACACAGGAGGCAGAGGCAGGAGAATCCCTGTGAGTTCGAGGCTAGCTTGTGCTACATAGTGAATTCAGGGTTAGCCTGAATTAAAAAAAACAAAAGTCAACTCTCAACATTCCTGTTAAATCAACTTTTTGTATATTCATATATTACCTCAGCTGGTGTAATTATTGCATGCTAAAACTTTACATTTATTTTCTCTATTACTTGACTGATATGTGACTCTAAAGAAACAATATTCTGCTTTGATTATTTGTTTAAAATTTGTTAAAATTTTTTTGATGTCAGGAAACTAAAACTTTTGTGTTGGGTTATGCATGAAGTTTCAGTTAAATGATTTACGATATAAAAGTCTACTGTATAATACTGTACCTGTAGTCAACAATAGTGTGCTTTATATTTAGAATTTTAAGAAATTAGATGTTATATTAGATGTTCTTACTGCAACAAAACATAAAATTAAAACTGGAGGTTATTTAAGAGAGTGGAGTTGCCTTAGAAAAAATAATAAAGTATCTATCCAGGACCCTCTGTATGTTTATAAATATATGTTAATAAATCTGGCAGAATCTGAAGTGAGTCTCTGTGATTATCTATCCATCTATTTGGTTATAATTCATGCATATATTTATACTCTTAATAAGTATGGATAAATTGGCAATGATTTATTGATTTTAACTTTGTTTTCTCAGTAGACAATCTGTTGACTTTGAGAAATGAAAACAGGTGACTGTATTTAAGATCTACAGAAAAATAGGGAGTGAAGTTCATCTTTTTATATTCATGATGAGCTATTTATAATAAAAATCCAGCACTCAACCTCTTTAAAAAGGTATTATATAAGATTTTTTCTTTGAAAGTATTTTAGATCCTAGAGCTTGTCATGTGTTTACATTTATGTATTCTATATTTCTTGAGTTTAGTTAAAGTAATAGTAATTGCTATATCAAATAATGGACACTTGTAGCACAGACACTCATGTTTATATGTATATATTTTACCAATATCCCTCTAGCTAAAGTGGTTGCACTTGGCATAGTTTTAAGTAATAGTCACTATATCAGTTTTTAGAATAAGAGCATTTTCAGTCACATTCTTACTCCCTCTTTTCTGTTGCTGTGCTGGCAGTAAAACCTTTGAGAATTAGGGAGCAGGGGCACTATCCCCCCTTTTCAAGCTATTGTATGATCCTTTGTATTATTGCTCAGCTCCTGTCATGAAAATAGAAAGGCTACATTATTGGTGAGAAAGCATTCATCAAAACTCACATTTCAAGAGTAATTTTCCATAAATATTTACATTTTAACATGATGTAGTTGAATTTACCTAGCAAAAAAGTGGCAAAAATACTTGTGCTGTTTAGGGGTAATGGGCTTTTTTTTTTTTTTTAATGACAATAACATAAGTTCAGCTAAGCAACCTTTGGTTAATTTTGCAGTTATACTTAATCTATGGAATCTCTTGCTTCATAAGATTTCCTCACAACTGTGAAAGACTAGCAGTGTATTGAATAATTTGCATTGGAATGTGATAATCAGGAAAAAAGATTCTTTAAAATATAAAGTTCAGATCAAGAATAAATTGAACATGCAAATGTGCTGATTTAGATGCAGAAGATGAATTCTCACACTGGGGCAACTAAAGAAATTAAAGCTAACGCTTTTCCTGAGTGTCCAGCAGTGCTGGATTACAATTGAAAACCTATAGAAATAAGTGTGATGTTCAAATGGATACTAAATGAATATATTATGCTCCGTGATGTTTCATTGAATTCTAAATGAGTTCAGAATGATGACATACCAAGAGATGCTGAAGTACTTTAGACACAGTCAAACGCATGTGGTTAAATAAAACTCCATGGAATGTACTTTACATGAAATGAGTTTTTCCTTTCACGAAGGAAAGTGGAGCAATTTTTTTTTTGCATACAGCCTCATCAAAAGTAGGAATTTACTTTAATAAACTTTCTGTGGTTTATAGATGAACTCTTGCAATTCCAAAGTTACTTTGCAATCTTTTTTTTTTTTTTTTTTTTTTTTGAGACAGGGTCTCGCTTTTGTAGTTTAGGCTGGCTCTGAGCTCACTATGTAGCCCAGGCAAGCCTCAAACTCAGCAATCCTCCTGTCTCTGCCTTCCAAATGCTGGGATTACAGGCTTGAACCACCACGCCCGGCACTGTGGTATGTGGTATTGATTGCTGGTGGGCGTGAGTCTCCACGCCCAGCATTGTATGGGGATTGAACTCAGGACCTTGTGCTTGTGAGGCAGGCGCCAGAACCACTGAGCTAACCCTCTGGCCCGACTTTACAATTCTTTAGAACCCCCCAAAGCATTAAACTTGTAGCCTTGCCTTTGTTGTGCCCTGCAGTATTAGCTAAGCTACATTCACCATTTACTGTGAACTACAGTAGTGACGTGTGTGAATGAACCAATAGCAACACACTCTGCACTAGCAATAGAGCTTCCAGGCACCTGGAAAATGGGGACATTATTAGTTGAATGTTCCTGTTAGTGTTTGTGAACTGTATTTATAAAAGCAATATTAAATTTTACAATGTTATACAGCAATAAAATATACTCTTATTCCAAGTTCCTACTCCTTTATAAAGAAGGTAAATTTATGATTATGGAACGAATTTCAGATAGTAAACTCACAGAATGACCTCAGTGAGGATAAATTCCCTTGGGTGGGATCCGTCCCCTGTCACAGATTGGAGAGGGCATGCCAGAGCTGAAGACTCCCTGTGATTCACAGCCCAGGGTGTGGAATTAGTAAAGCATGACAGCACTGAATGGGGGTTGGCAGCTGAGAGAATCCTGGAGGAGGAACTATTTTAGGGACAGACAGCAATACCAGAAGGAATTTAGGATGTAGGAGATGGCTAATTTGCCCTCTTCTTTCATGTATTTTCAAGATGGCATCAAACCCAATAAACTCTTAAAATGTTGTAAGTTATGGTGCTGCCATTCCTTCCTGTGACTCCTTGGCAAGGTCACAATATCTTTCTAAATATCAGTTGTTAACCCTGTAAAATGAAGTTAAACTTATAGTGATGGATAAATGAAAATTTGGCAAAACCATTTATAAAGTAGATTAAAAGATGCTTACTGAACTCATTCATGGTGGCTCTTATTGTTCAGTGCTCAGGACCCCAGTGTTCCAGGACCTGTCTGGAGCCATGCAGTACTAGCTGTACAGCACAGATGTCCTGAACATGGTCCTCATTTGTTCCTGGACTACCCTGCCCTTTTAGGCTGCTCCTGACTTCATCCCCAAAAGATGATCTCACTGTTGCCCTTCCCATTACTCTTAGGATTGAAACCATATCCTGAGTCTTTACACTGCTACTCCTTCCATCTTCAAATGATTGACCCTGATTTATACACTTAGCTTCATATCCACCATATTTGTTCAGTTGTCTCTGAATACTAATCTCATTCTAAAAATGTAAAGCTGTTTTCTATCAAGTTTCCCTATTTTCATTGTAGTCCTATCACAATTGTTACATTGACTTATTGACTATTATTTTCCTGAAGTAGAATGGTAAAATCTAGGTGAGCAGAGTTGAGTAATCTTCTTCATGTACCTATTCTTTCTGCCTATTCTTATGATTGGCAGCTAGAGTGGTCATTACTCCCTGTCCTTAATAGTAGTTAGGGTTGCCTCTTCAGAGGGAGGTGATGTGGCAGGAATTGGTGAAATAGGAGTTAGGATTCTATATAGACAGTAAGGACAGCAGTCCCAAAATAGAGTCAGGGACTTTATTCTTTGTTTAATTTTTTTTTTGAGACAGGGTCTTGCTTTGTAGTTTGTAGTTTAAGCTGGCCCTGAGCTCACTCTGTAGCCCAGGCAAACCTCAAACTCATAGCAATCCTCCTGCCTCTGCCTCCCAAGTGCTGGGATTACAGGCATGAGCTACCACACTTGGCAGTATCAGGAAGTACAAAATGGAGGCTGCTGAGTAACAACCCTTTAGGTATCTTACAAAAAACATCTTCCAATTGTCCTTTGGGTATAAGGGACCTTCTCAGAACATCATCAGGCAGTCTGTTGGATGAAGGGTGTGTGAGCCCTGAATGGGCATTGCATGAATACAATATAAGATTAGACCCTGGTGAGTCATGGTAATGCACATCTCTTATCCCAGCATGAGAGGTGCTGAGGTAGGAGGAGGACTGCCATGAGTTCGAGGCCAGTCTGGGCTATACAATGAATTCAAGACCAGCCTGAACTGCATAGTGAGATCTTAAACAAATATTAGACCCTTAAAATGGATAGTTTCCTGTAGGTTAAATATTATATTGCTTACACAATGGCTTGAGCTCCCTTCTAGAGCCCTTAAAATTCCTAGACACAGAACTTTCTTGGGTATCCTGCACAGGACTTCCTCCTGGTTAGTAGGAGTTCTACTTCCTGGCCTTCATGTTTTTTAAATAAGTTTACTTGAATCTTATTTTCTCCATCTATGTTTCATTCTTCATCACCACAGATTGTTTTGATATTGGTTGTATTGATTTATTTACTATTTTCCCCTGATTTGAATGTCAATATCAAGGAGATCAGGGCTTGACTAATCTTGTCCCCTTATGTATCCTTTCTTCCTACTCTGGGCATTGGCCATACTAAGTACTCAATAAATATTTTGTGGATAAATACATGTTTAATGTGGGCTAGTTGTAATGTTACATTTGCATTGTCTGTGTACGTTAGTTCGCCCCTTCCGTGCAGGGATCGATCCCTCACTCATTTAGCTTGAGGATTTCAGCTTTGTTCAGAATGTTCTGAGGACACTTTTCTCCCCTGAGAATTCAGTGATATCTTTCCTCCCTCACTTTCTCCTGAACACTCTCTTCACCCACCTCCCTCCCTCTGTTTCCTCTTTCTCTTTTTCATTCTGTATCATGCTCAGATTTACATCAGCATGTTGTGTCTCTCCATTTAGGCTTTTCCCAATCCATGTGGTACAGAGTATGGGCACTTTGGAATTTTACTAAACAAGAAGTAAATTCGAAATATGGTGCTATGCTTTCAGATTTCTGTCAGGGATCTTCTTAATAGAAATATTGAATTATAAATTGCTTCATACCTTCTGAAAAAAAGCATCACTGAATACAAAGAGAAAGTCGTTTTCATTAGACCTCACGTTGATACAGGGGAGCAAGTAAAACCCAACTTGCTAAATATATGCAACCTGAGTTCATGTTCTCTAAAATCAAAGAATGGATTTTAGAAACAGTGGAAGCTAAGAGCAGGAAAAGTTTATCGAGAAAGAAAGCTTCTGCCTGAGAGAGACAGAAGGGGGACCCAAAAGTGGGAGACCTGCCCACCTCACTTACCAGGGGGCTTTTATGGAACAAAGCCATGAGTGAGGCGAGTTTAAAGTGGGACAAAACTAGTCAGCCAATAAGATTACAACAAGAATTCTCATTTAGCTAATACTGATTAAAGGGGGATCCAATGGGAAAGCAAGTCACATAGCAAGTGTCCAAGGATTTTCAGATAGGGTCCTGGGAGAGGTGGAATAAGACCTTGAGCCTCCACCCCAGAGGTTGAAACCCACTTAGAATATCAATTACTGCTACTTAGCTTACAAGGGGGTGGTAGTTTCCATTTGTAATGTTACCTTCAATGAACATCTCATGTTGTTCCTCCATGTTGGCTCCTTGACTGTCCTCCTTGTGGGCTTTTTGAGGGCCAACCCTATTTCACTGCTTAGGAGATGTCCAACTAGTTTACCTACCTACAACAAAATGACCTTTCTCTTTTAAAAAGACTCATGGATGCTGATCAGAAATGCTCCCAGGTCTATGAATGTCCTGAATTTGGTACTGGAAATATGCAGGAATTCTAATCCCAAGCAAAGAGAGCTATTTACCAGGAGTAGGCCTTTTATTTTCTAATTTTGAACTCTTTGGTTTCCAAGAACATCTCATTTGGGTAATCATCTATTATTAATTCCTTTTAGTCAATATTAAGACATGTCTAGTATTTGCTAGTGAGAAAACAATCTCTTTTTGACTCTTTCCCTTTAGTGTAGTAGAAACAAGCTTAATAAGAGTCCACCTCTGGTTTACTTCAGTCTCAGTCTCCTAAATCTACGAGTTTAACCTCCCTGTGAGTGAGACTCTACTCCTTTTCTTTTTTGTCCTTTCTTTCCTCTTGCTAAGTAAATACTTGCCTTTTCTCCCTCTTTTAGTATTTAAGTATTTTTCTCTTTGGGTGTGTTTCTTCCATTGTAGAGTGTAGAGACATATCTCATATCTCACGGCACATTATCTCCTGATAAATTAGAGAAATGAAACATATCAGCCATAATCTTTTCACAATTTTTCCTATTCCTCAGGATTCTGATAGGGACAGTAAAACTTCTGAGACATTCTGAGCAGATATTCCAGCCTCTTTTGGAGTCATCTTTTACCCTTCATATTATTTGTGCGGCTTCCACCACTATTTACACTTTAGAAGTTCTACATTCTATGTAAAAGATGATATTCCTCAGAATTAACTTACTAAATATAAAATATGACTCACATATATTCCACTACTATTTCTAACAATAGAAAGAGAACAGGGACCAGGTATCAATAGCATACTCAGTCCAAGTGAAACAGTAGAAAGTTAACAGTAGAAAGTTAATAATTACAGAGAAAGGTCATAGGCCACTTGCATTTGTTAATTGACCTCAAAGTAAATTTTCTCACATCTTTGTAACAGGAGGTAGTTTTTAAATTTGAAGCAATGACTTGATCACCCTCCCACAGAGAGTGGCAAAAAAGGATCTATCTTCCTTCATGGTTACATTTCAGAGGGATGGATCCTAGGTCCAAGAGAGTGATAGTCCTAGGTTGTAAAACTGATAAAAGACTTTAAAAACAACTTTATTTTTCAAGAAAGGAGAGAAAATATTTATAAATACAAGTAAATGCTCCAAGAAAAGGTAGATTAGGACCCAGAGTTTAAAGTGAAGGCCTCCTTGTCACAAAACGTACAACTGATTTTCCTTGGGGCCAAATGCATCTATAGACATTTTATAATGAGAAGTTCATCATGAATCACATTTCCAACAACTTGCTTGTATTTTCCTCGTTTTCCTTGTCTGACACATGATGATTTTGGCTAATACAAAAACCAGTTTATGATGTTTTTATTTTCTCAATTTTAGTTTTAAAATATCACAGGATGTTCCTTCTCAAATTAACAGCTGAAGAGTCCTGCTAGATTTTTGGCCATCTTCATAGTATTTTTCATATTAACTTGTATTCTAAATTACTGATTTGGGCACTTTTTAAAAATGCTATTGTTATCAGTTGATGAATGTTGGATGATAGTAGAACTAAAAATTATGGTACTTTATATTAAAATATTAGTGTAAAAGGAACCAAAATCATCTGTAGAAGTTCCTATGCACACAGCAACATATCATATTAAAATACACTAAAAATGTAGAAGTACATCTTTATCAGCAAAAGTACTGCTTGTGTGAAAGGCACATACTTATAATTTATAACTCACTTGGTTTATTGAATTTGCAATTTTGTCATTAGTAACTGAACTCAAAGTTAAGGTTCCATTATTTCATATTTTCCATAAAATGAATTAATAATATTAATCTATAGCAATTTGTGAGTCTTCATTTTTATTTGCAGATAGCATATCTCTATTTTTTTTTTGTGGTACTGGGGATTGAACTCAGGCCCTTGTGCATCCAAGGTTGGCATGGTACCACTTGAGCTAAATCCCCAGCCCAGCATATCTTATTTTAGTGGTGACTGCAATCTTAGCCAGTTACCTAATTTTTCTTTTCCTTTCTCTTTTCTTTTTGGATAAATTTCAAGTTACTAACTTTAAAATTCTTTTCTAGTTTATTTTTACTTTTTAATTGACAAAATTATATGTATTTTGTGCACATGATATTTTGAAATGCATATAAATTATGAAATGATTACATCTGTCTAGCAAATGCAAAATTCCAATTAATTATCATTTTTGTGATGGGAATAATTGACATCACTCCCTTTGCATCTGCAAGGAATACAATATGTAGTCACTAACTATAGGTACACTTTCAAAGAAGTGAAAACTATTTATTGTCAAGTATACCGTCACTTGATAGTGCACACTAAAAATGATTTATAACAATTATCTAAGCCATCTTTGCAACCATTAATGTGCTAATAATTCCATTATCTAGACATTAGTTAGAGGACATTATTGTCTTCACTTACCTCCTAAATGTACAATGAGGAAGTTCAACTTGTAGATGACTACAAAATCTTTAAAGTTGTTATTTCCAAATCACTATTTAACTTCATATGCTATTTTAATTGCTGAGTCATGGTTATGAGATTTAATGTTACAGTACTGATATCAGATGAATGTGTGACCTGACTTGATTGGTTTCTACGTTGTTGTTGTTCAAACTAGATTCCTAAGCACAAAACATATATGATGTTATGTTTTCTTTATTAACAATTATAGAAAAGGGCGATAAAGAAGATACAAGATCTGAAGTGTTTACTGTTGTACTGTTGTAGTGTTTACTGTTGTAGTGTTGCACCATGTTTTATAATAGTAATGTTCTGAAAGTATGACAACTGTATGGAATAAAGTCTTTTTCACAATACAGTAGTAAGTATATTATTTCACACTTTTAATTTCAAATTGGGAAAATTATTAATTAGCATATTTCAGATATGGCTGTAAAGAAAATAAAATTAGAAATAGGAATAATTACAAATTAATGTCAAGAAATTTTTAGGTTATAGTAGAAATTTCATTAAGGGTTTTATTTATTGTAGCTTTTCTTTGTAACAAATTTGTTTCTTACTATTCATCAGGATTTCATAGGAATTTGCAGAAGCTCAGTGGAAGATCACTGGTAGGGTTTTCTCTAGAGGCAAGCATGTGTTTGGTCTCTTCCTGGAGATCTAGCGATTCCGTAGTGTCTGAAGATTTTAAAACGTGAAATACAAATTAATCACATACACTGGCTCTCTCAAACTGGGGCATAGTATGTCTTTCCACTTCTCCCTACATACTCCCTGTGCTCTGGAAATATTCTAGGAGGACCTTTGATTATTCATGAGAAAATTTTAAAAAATCATATTTTACAAATATATAATGTAAATATGTAACATTTATATATGTATATATAGTATGTAAACATATTGTTAATTACTTGAATGACCATAATCACATTTTAACTGCGAACTGTGGAGCCATTTAAAAACTCATCCATTTTATTGTTATGACATCTATTTATTTATTCATTTATTTTTGGGACAGGGTCTTGCTTTGTATTTCAGGCTGGCCCTGAGCTCCCTTTGTAGCCCAGGAAAGCCCCACACTCAGAAGTCCTCCTGCTTCTGCCTCCCGAATGCTGGGATTACAGGCATGAGTCACCATGCCCAGCATTGTGGTGTATAGTACTGATTGCTGGTGGGCATGAGTCACCACACCCATTTTGTTGTGTGTGGTTACCGGGGATTGAACCAGGGACCGTGCGCTTGCTGGGCAGGCGCTGGAACAACTGAGCTAAATCTCCAACCCACGATTATTATTATTGTGGAAAAATGAAATAAAATTTCGTAGCTTAAACTTTTTTTAAGCAAGCAATATAGAAGCGTAACCATATATGCATTCTGGGGCTGCAGATCAAAAGAATTTTTCATCTTGAAGAGAGTGAAAACCCTCGCTCCATTCAGCAATTTCCCTTTCCTTCCTTTGGGAAGCCTCTGGATTTGCCCTGCACCTTCTGTTTCCAAGTTTGACTGTTTTGGATATCTATACAAATAGCATCACATAGTATCTGTTTGTGATTGGCTTTTTTCATTTGACCTGATATTCCTGGGCTTCATCCATCATATAACATAT
>PVIC010007711.1:0-50161 GCA_004025085.1 Thryonomys swinderianus | reverse complement strand
AAAAAAAAATACCCATGCAATCACAGTTTAGGGTAGAATAGACCTGGTCAGCATTCCAGAAAGCTCTGTATGCTTTCTGCCAGTTACTATCTTAAAGTTCACCACTTAGTAGAATACAGTAACCACTTGGTAGAATAACTTTCGGCAGTGCGGAACTTAGTTTTTCAAAGTTTTGAAGAAAGAACCAAATTTTGTTTTACAGAATAGATGTATTACTGGAAAAGTTTTTTTTTGTTTTTTTTTTTTTTTAACCAGCAGAAGTTTTTAGAGGTCAGCTTTCTGTCACAGTAACAGATGCCTGAGATTAAAGAAACAAGGTTTATTTTGGCTCAGTTGTGGAGGTTCGGTCCACAGTTGGCTTGGCCCAGCTTGTTTGAGCCTGAGGCGAGGCAGCATCTTGTGGCTGCAGTACTTGGTGAAGCAAAAGCAAAAGCCATATTCAGGAAGTGGAAAAGAGCCAGAGGGGCTTAGGATCTCATATCCCCTTCCCGGGCGGGCGTAGGATTTAAAGCCACCAAGCCACACCTCTAGTAAAACCTAAAGTTACCACTACTTCCCAGTTGTGGCATTTTGGGGCCCAAGACTTTAAACATTTGGACCTTTGAGGATATTCAAGAACCAAACTATAGGAGGAGATACATTTGAAAATTCAGTGGGATGGAGGCATAATATTATATAGGGATGTGCTGGCCTGTAGATGTCTGCTATCTGTTGTGTCCATATGTCTCATCCTCACCCCCACCTTGTCTCAGTGCCAAACAAAATAACTTGTGAGTGGCATTATTGTGTAAAGGATTATGTTCATAGTGGTTTCTAGATGCTATATAATTCTTTTCTGAGGATCTTTCCAGGTAGATTTGATCAGGGCTTGTAAACACTTTAAGAAAGGCATGCTAGTCCTTAAGATTTGAACCAGGTGCCTTTAATTGACCTTGTGAAGTCAGTTCGTTTTCTCTTGCTGCATTACACAAATTTGTTTCCATCTCCTGCAGTCTTCCTTCTCTTTTAATGTCTTTTGGTTTTTGTTCAAGGCAGTTTTCTAATATTCAGTAAAGTAGAAACTAGCATAGTTGAAGTTTTCAGTCTGGACTTTCATAATATGAATATCTTAAAGTTTTAAAAGTCATTCTTGTTTAAGATTTATTTTTAAAAAGATGGCCTTTAATGCCGGACGTGGTGGCTCACGCCTGTAATCCCAGCACTCAGGAGGTGGAGACAGGAGGATTGCTGAGTTCGTGGTGGCTTGCCTGGGCACCATAGTGAGGGCCAGCCTGAACTACAAAGCAAGACCCTGTCTCAAAAAAAGCAAAAAAAAAAAAAAAAAAAAAAGATGGCCTTTATAGTAGGCATTTTATTTTCAGCCCTTCGCTTTTTTTTGCAGTACTGAGGATCAAACCTAGGGCCTTGGTATGCTAGACAAGAACTCTACCATTGAGTTACACCCTCAGTCCTGTGCCCCCCGCAAAAAAAAAAATTCCTTGGAATAATTTTATTTTTTTTTAATTCTTTAAGACAGGGTCTCACTTTGTAGTTCAGCCTGCCCCAGGCTGGCCTCGAACTCACAGCAAACCTTCTGCCTCTGTTTCCTGAGGCATTGTGGTATGTGGTACAGGGATCAAACTCGCGACTTTGTGCTTGTCAAGTGGATGCTGGAACCACTGAGCTAAATCCCTGGCCCCCATGTAATAATTTAAAATTATTTTTGGAGGACTAGGCATTTAGCTCAAGCTGCAGCACAAGCACCCAAGTTCAATCCCCAGTATGGGGGGGGGGAGCTTTTGGAGTAGTTAATAATGGAAGTGTCCTCCTCCCCCAAACTCAGGACCTTGCACTTGCAAGGCAGGCACGGCACCATTGAGCTAAATCCTTGGCCCAAAAGTGAGAGTTTTGATTCCTATCTGGACTTATTTTTATCTCCTGCCTCCAAAGTAAAAATTTTTTAAATTAACCTGCATAAATCTGTCTTTAGGTTTTTCTTTTTTTTTGAGAAAGGGTCTCACTTTGTAGTTGAGGCTGGCCCTGAGCTCACTATGTAGTGCAGGCAAGCCTTGAACTCAGCAATCCCCCTGCCTCTGCCTCCTGAGCGCTGGGATTATAGGCATGAGCCACCGCGCCTGGCACTGGTTTGTGATACTGATTGCTGATGGGCGTGAGTCATCATGCCTGGGATTATTGTATGTGGTTACAGGGGATCGAACCAGGGACTTTGCGCTTGCGAGGCAGGCGCCAGAACCACTGACACTGAGCTAAATCTCCGGCCCTTTAGGTTTTTCTTTAGACAGTGGCAAAATGTTCACGTCTCTCTTAAGAATGTTCACATCTTTGTAATCTTCACATTTCTCTTAAAAAATGAGGATATACTGGTTTAATTTAGACAGAACTGCATCAGCTTTTTGGGTTGCTTGTATTTTGTGTTTGGGTGCAGAACCACAGCTTAAAAGTTTAAAAACTTCTGTCTTTAGTGTATAACCACAGGGGTTGTAACCAATACCTACCAAATAGTATGAATGGTTGAATGAAGGAGTAGGTCTCTCAAACCTAATTGAGAAACAGGAGCACTGCTGCTGTACTGCACATTTCATAGTGTTTTTCAGTAGAGATTTTTGGCACTGGTTTGAAGACCATTGGCGAATTCTGGTATTTTCAGTAGTGCAAGAACAAACAGAATAACAATTGTACACTGAGCCTGCTTCACAGCTCAGGCTCCTGAGTTTGATCCCCAGTACCAGAAACAAAAAAAAGTAACTGTTGTAGACTGACTTCATAGATGAAACTTCCAGAATACCTTTTTAAGAAGTAGAAATAATAATGTTTACTGTAGAGATTTTTGTGAGTGATGATCAGAAATGATAAGGAAAAGCCAGTGCATCTCTTTTTATAAGTCTGCCACCTGGAGAAAGAAATTTTACCATTGTTGGCCCTTTGATAATATTTGTATTTGTGCAGATGTGTAATAGATATTGGGAAATAAGAAATATGAAGAAATTGCTCAAATGGGAGGGGGACTGGGAGGAGAGGGAGAACAATAAATTAAAAAATGAGAATGGAAGGAAAATTAGAACCAGCTTTTGTATATAGGAAGGGGAAGGATTTCAGGGGGATGGGATAAAATAAAATTAATTGCAATAAAAAATTAAATATGTGTGTAGACATCAGTACATTAATAAAAGTGTGGCTATATTTATGTAATTTTGAATTCTGCTTTTGTTTTTGTGACTCCAGTTAATTTTTTCTCTTTTTAACTTATAGGCCCTTTCACAGATGTAGTCACTACAAATCTTAAATTGCGAAATCCTTCAGATAGAAAAGTATGTTTCAAAGTGAAGACTACAGCACCTCGCCGGTACTGCGTGAGGCCCAACAGTGGAATCATTGACCCAGGGTCCACAGTGACTGTTTCAGGTATCAAATCACATCCTGAGCTTGCAGTTTTGAATTTTGACGTTTTGTAGCCATGTTTAGTTTGGTTTACCTGATAGTGTTTCATTTGGAGGGAAGGGAGGGGAATACTTTTTGTTCTGGCTTTGTCTTGGAAGATGTTCTTAGGTTAGCTTACCATGTGCACGCTGTTAAAAGAAGATTTCTATCCTAATCTTGTGTGTTGGAGGTCTCTAGTTAATTTGTAAGTAATTGTGAATTTAAAACTTTGTTTTAAACTACTCCTTGTTTTTACTGCACATTTCATTCTCTGCCTTTATTACTTATCTTTGACAATGCTATTTTTATTTGGGTCCTAACTCTTGCTTACAGAAGTATGCTTCCTTGCTTGTTGTGTCAAAGCAAATTAATCTTTATGCCTGTCATTGTAAAAATACCTAGTGTCTTACACTTGAAAACTTAAAAAAAAAAAAATGGTACTGGAGATTTAAATAAGCAACATACCCAGCCTTTTTCTATGTATTTATTTTGAGATAGACTATTGCTTATTTGTTAAGTTGCCTGGGTTGGCATCAAACTTGAAATTCCCCTGCCTCAGCACCCCAGAGTGCTGGACCTCCAGGCTTGGGACACCATGCCCAGGAAAACTTTTAATATTCCTTTATGTATTTACTCTGTAGTTGAAGGTATGCTTGACTCTGGCCACATATGGATCACTTCTCTTGCTGTAAGGCCTGTGCTAGTGTCAGATAGCGTCCTCTGTCACCTTGTCCTTTCCTTCCTCCGACATCCCTTAGGCTTCCCAACAGGGTCCTCCTTAGCAGTTGTCCGACCCAGGGAGAATGAGGAAGCATTGTGAGGTGCCTGTGGCTTGTCGGACAGCCTCCCTCTTCATAGCAGTCCTTCTCAGCTCCTTCCGTGTTGGAGGAAGTCAGGAACACTTGTGGATGCCTCCTCTCCAGCGGTGCTTTGCCACTGAGCTGTACACCAGTGTTTTTAAATTTTTTTTTATCTTGGGATGGGTTCTGTCTGAGTTGCCTGAGGTGACCTCAAGTTTGTAGTTCTCCTACCTTAGCCTCCTGAGTGGCTAGGCTTATGGGCTCGTGCTGCCATGCCCGGTTTTGTCATTCTTCTAATCTGCAGACTTTTGTTTCACGGTGATGAGCCTGTAGCAGTTGAGGTGTTAATGGAATTGCTTTATGCTTCATGTGTATCCCAAGGTCTTTACGCTGTGTATTTTCTACTGCTGTGTAGTTAGTTGGGCCTTTGAAAAAACTTTTTTAACAATGAGGGAATTAACAATTTACTAGTCCAAGTGTTTAAACACAGGATGACAAAAAATTGCATTTAAAAAAGTTTTGTAACAGGAAATATAAAAATGACAGTTTTATCACATTTATTCAATACAAGAGTCAGCTGTTAGAGATGACTCCTGGCTGAGCAGCAGCATGTGAGATAGTATGCAAACGGCTGTGCTGTTGGAGTGACTGATGCTCAGGGCAAAAGCTAAGTGATGGACTTTTCAGAGCTACCTTCAGATAAGGTTTTCTGGAGGAGTCAATACTTCCTGCATTTGTGTAATTGCATTTGCTTTTGTGTTAGTGTTGACAGCAGTTTGGAAATAAAGGTTAGAGAAGTGTTTATACATACGCATAAGTTTTTTTTTTTTTTTTTTTTGAGACAGGGTCTGGCTTTTGTAGTTCAGGCTGGCCCTCAGCTCACTATGTAGGCCCGGCAAGCGTGGAACTCAGCAATCCTCCTGTCTCTGCCTCCCGAGTGCTGGGATGACAGGCGTGAGCCACCACGCCCGGCACTGTGGTATGAGGTGCTGATTGCTGGTGGGCGTGAGTCTCCACGCCCAGCATTGTATGTGGTTTCCGGGGATCGAACTCAGGACCTTGCGCTTGTGAGGCAGGCGCCGGAACCACTGAGCTAACCCTCTGGCCCCAACATACACATAGGTTTAATAATTGTTAGTTTATTCCTTGGATTTATGCTCATAAATTTAGCATGACTTATTACTGCATGGAACCCTAACAAAGCCCCTTAGAGGCTACTGAACTTCTTAAATACTTAGAAAAAAATTATTTGAATACTAAATTCTATATATTGAGAAGTTATATGGTTTTTTTTGATGCTTTTTTCTTAAAATATAAACAAATAGGTAAATTCTTCTTGAGTAGTTTATATCCATTTTAGAAAAGGTAATTATACTAAAATAATATATGACAGGTTAAGTCACTAAATATTTCTTTTGTAAGTACCTGTTTAACTTATCATTTAAGTACTAAAATGAAGCATAAGTTCATTTTATATGAGTTGTCTCAATAAATAATTTATTGGATTTAATCTGCACTTACAGACATAGGAGTCATTGTTGGCAAAGGTGTGAAAATTTTTGCAGTTTAGAGGAGGCAGTCAGACTCATACAGTTTTTGAGTACCCGTTTATTAATTTGTGGATTGTTAAAAGACAGCAAATATACGGGTGAACAATTTAAAAATAATAGAAATTCATAAAGTTGATTCTATAGCATTAGTGTAAATAACGCAGTATGTAGGATCTTGAACTCATCTTGGGCTTTAAAAACTTGTGTGATAGGTAATGGGAATGATACACAAGCAGATGACAATACAACATGTCCTTTCTTCTTATTTAGTAATGTTACAGCCCTTTGATTATGATCCAAATGAAAAGAGCAAACACAAGTTTATGGTACAGACAATTTTTGCTCCACCAAACACTTCGGATATGGAAGCAGTGGTAAGTATAGAAGTTGAACAGATGTAATTTTGGGGTATGTAGTTTGAAGTGTGGGTTTTCTTGAGCTTAACTCAGTTTTTAAAATGTAAGAAAAAAACCTGTGGGTGGTCAATATGATTTTGTCAGACACGATAGTATATGGTGGCCTAAAGGTTCTGTGGCATTAGTGGATGTCAGGCAGGGTGATGTCTGTAGAGTGCCACAGGGTGCCCGAGCCTGGCCACAGACCCGTCTGTGTCCCATGCCCATACTCAGGCTTCATTGGTCTTCAGGTGAAAACCTGTTTGCCATGCTCACTCCTGTGTCTCACGTTTGGTTTTGTTTGCTTCTAGTGGAAAGAGGCAAAACCTGATGAATTAATGGATTCTAAATTGAGATGTGTATTTGAAATGCCAAATGAAAATGATAAATTGGTAAGTAGAAAATGGAGTTGTTGAACATTAAATTAGAGGGAGGCAAGTGAAGTCTGAGGGACTGAGGATGCCTGGACGTGCTTAGTTACAGTAACAACAGTAATAAAACCGAACCAGGGGAGGGGGCTGTAGTCACTTTTTCTGTCTCCTTTCTGGATTGCAAATTTGAATTTTCTCTCCTGTGGTTTGTAGGAGAGCAGAAAGTTAACTTTTGGGTTTTTTTTGGTGTGTGTGTATGTGAGTTAATACAGTAATTTAGGTAAATATTGGCACAAGTTGATGACAGTGTGACATGACTTTGCTTTGATTTGGGGCTCTTTTGTCCTATCTGAAAATGTGAAGGTTAAATACACACACTGTTATTGCATAACATTTTCAGGAAAGATAAAACAAAAAAGCTCCTGAGTGGTATGATAATTAAGCGTTAGCCAAATCAGTGAAAATTTTTTCTTTCTTTTTTTTTTTTTTTTTTGCTTTTTGAGACAGGGTCTCGCGTTGTAGTTCAGGCTGGCCCTGAGCTCACTATGGAGCCCAGGCAAGCCGCCGCGAACTCAGCAATCCTCCTGTCCCTGCCTCCCGAGTGCTGGGATGACAGGCGTGAGCCACCACGTCTGGCATTGTGGTATGCGGTGTTGATTATATGTGGTAACTGGGGATTGAATTCAGGACCTTGCTCTTGCGGGGCAGGCGCCGGAACCACTGAGCTAACCCTCTGGCCCCAAATCAGTGAATTTTTAAAATGCCTCTTTTAAGGGATGTGGTTTACTTGCTAAAAATAATGTGTTTAATGCTTCTCATTTGGAGTTTACTTTGTGTTTTATCTTGGTTGCAAGGAAAGTAATAGCGTTCATAGCTTTTCTTTTTTGAATAAAAACAAGAAATCATAATAACAAATTGTCTGAATTGACTTGTTCTAAAAAATATGTTTGAATGCCATTGATTGATTGATTGATTGATTGATTAAGACAGGGTCTCACTTTGTAGTTCAGGCTGGGCCCGAGCTCTCTATGTACCCAGGCAAGCCTGAAACTCAGCAATCCTCCTGTCTCTGCCTCCCGAGTGCTGGGATGACAGGCGTGAGCCACCACGCCCGGCACTGTGGTGTGTGGTATTGATTGCTGGTGGGCGTGAGTCTCCACGCCCAGCATTGTATGTGGTTTCCAGAGATCGAACTCAGGACCTTGCGCTTGGGAGGCAGGTGCCAGAACCACTGAGCTAAATCTCCGGCCCAGCTTTTTATTTACTTTTCATTTTTATTTTTTTGAGACAGGGTCTCGCTTTGTAGTTCAGGCTGGCCCTGAGCTCACTGTGTGGCCTGGGCAAGCCTTGATCTCAGCAATCCTCCTGCCTCTGCCTCCCAAGTGCTGGGATGACAGGCCACCATGCCCAGTACTGTGATGTGTGGTACTGATTGCAGGTGGGCATGAGTCACCAAGCCTGGTATTGTTGTATGTGGTTACCGGGATCGAATTTAGGACCTTTCGCTTGCTAGACAGGCGAGAGAACCACTGAGCTAAATCTCTGGCTCATTGTTTGATTTGTTCTTCTTTGTTTGGAGATAGGTCTTGCTGTGACCCTAGGCTGGTCTTGAGCCCTGGGCTCCAAAGGACCCTCCCCCTGGGCCAAGAGGTGTGTATCACCAAATGCCCACCTTGTTTCTTAGGTCTCATCCGTTTTTCCCTTGCAGCACTAGGGAGGCCTGCCTGGGCACAGCCCACACAATAGGCTTCTGCTGATTTCACCCTGGTGGGTGTCAGTTTTTTCTCTGTCCTTGGTCTTTCCTGTAACTGGAAGATGGCTTTAGAGTCTTGATTAGATTCTTAGGGCTGGAGTAGAGATGGGGCAAGGTTGCTTGGTGGGTGTGATGAGTGTGTCTTGATGTGTTTCTTGTCCTCTGAAGTGAATGGCCATGCGAGGCTGTGCCTAGATGAGTTGGATCTTGTGTAGGAGAAGTTACTTCCCCCAGGGCAGTGTTGGCTGTCACAGCTCAGGGGTTGGGAGGAGTGTTGGAACCACCCGTGTAGAGGATAGAAGCCAAGATGCTGCTTCACTTCGTCCAAGCACAGGCCAGTCCTTGTGACAGGATTCTGGCTCAAAATACCAATGTTGAGGTGACGAAAATGTGACCTGGGTCCGTTCGTTTATATGAAATTCTGTGTGGTGGTATTCTGTTGTTCTGTTTTACATAGTGTTTAGAAAACTAATGTTGGATTATTGACTGTCTATATAGGCAGGATAAATGGCTGAGAGTCTCTTGTTAGTTTAGGTTGTTAAGAAATGGGTTGATTCACAAGCATCCTGTGGTGACATAATACCAACTAGCCATCTACTCTCCGAATCTCACTCCCAGCTCGACTTTCTGTAGTTAAAGCCCATGGGTTTAAATGAACATTGGAGTTTCAGGCCCTTGTTTTATTATTGTTACTCAGATGGTCTGTGGGACATTCTTCAGGTAGGATCTTGAGTCTGTTTGGCTCATATGCAGGATTTTCAAGGCCCAGATCTGGTTTTGTTTTGTTTTGTTTTGTTTTGGTTTTGTGAGACAGAGTTACACTATGCAGGTCTAGGCCGACCTTGAACTATATAGCCCTCTCTGCCCTCAAATTTGCAGCAGCTTCCTGCTTCAGCCTTCTGAGTACTAAGATTATAGGCATGTGTCACCATGCATGACTTCAGGCCCAGTTCTGGAATCCAGCGTTTTTTTCAAGAAGCTCTGGGCCATTTGAGTGGGAGGTGCTATTTCAAAACCATGGTCAGGCAGGGTATGGGGTTAAAGATAGACTTAATTTTATTTTCTTTTTTTTCCTTTTTGAGACAGGGTCTCGCTTTTGTAGTTCAGGCTGGCTCTGAGCTCACTATGTAGTCCAGGCAAGCCTCAAACTCAGCAATCCTCCTGCCTCTGCCTCCCGAGTGCTGGGATGACAGGCGTGAGCCACCACGCCCGGCACTGTGGTGTGTGGTATTGATTGCTGGTAGGCTTGAGCCTCCACGCCCAGCATTGTATGTGGTTACCAGGGATCGAACTCAGGACCTTGCGCTTGCGAGGCAGGCACCGGAACCACTGAGCTAACCCTCCAGCCCAAGATAGACTTAATTTTGTCAGAAGTACTGTTAAACCTCAGTCACCCAAGATTTGAGTGGAGACCAATTTTTTACTTTAAAGTGGTTCTTTTAAAAGGCAACATTTGAAAGATAAAATCTCGTCCACTGCACGTAGAGTTACAGTGAACCCTTGACATACTAAGTTCGTTCCTGAGGGCTGGTTATAATTTGAGTTGGTTAGTGAAGGCTCAGACTTCTCTACACTGATCTCGGCATCCTTAGACCTTGGCCCAGGAGGTTCAGTGAACCCCACACAGGAAAGGATGTTCTCATGTTCCTTCCAGACCTCTTTAAGGGTAAATCTGTATCTGAGACCATCTGGAAGCACAAGCAGCCAGCGTTTGGACTGTAACTCAAGACTTTGGTTGTTAGTTAAAACTAAAGTTGTGGTCATAACCCACGTTGTTTATACATCAGGCCAGTCAGACTCGAGGATCTACTGTATATGGATCCTTTTTGTTGGATCCTTTTATTCTTAAAAATAATTGCCTTTACGGGTAGGAAATGCTTTTGAAAATCTCAGATAACTTAGAGCATGCAGAATCAATGGATTTGAGGATGAGTAGTTACTTCCTGGAACCTGAACAATTCAGTTTGACTCGCCTGTGGGAGTTTTGATGGCTATTTCAGTGTTTGGAGTTCACACTTCAAGTTTTGCATCTAAAATGAGACTTTAGAATTCCAGTGTTGCCTTTGAAATTTATATAATTCAGGTATACAGAAACCATGATGTACAAATTAGAGCTGGACTTAGTGTAGTAAGGAGAATCATTAAGACACAGCAGTAAGGTCAGTGAGGTGACACACATCTGAAATCTCAGCATCCAGGAGGATGTCTTCTATGAGGCCAGCCTGTTCTGTGTAGTGAGATCCTGTAAAAAACCAAAACTGAAACAAAACAGAAACAAAAACAAAAATCCCCAACCAGACAGCGGTTATCTTTTATGGCGGTATTTCCCAAGGGGTCCTGTATTAGATTGGAAGAGTTAGGGAAAAATACTGCAAACAAGGGGCCGGTGATTTAGCTTAGTGGATCCAGTGTCTGCCTTGCAAGCCCAAGGTCCCAAGTTTTATCCCGTTAAACATGTACTACAATGCTGGGCGTGGTGACTCACGCCCATAATGTCAGGAATCAGTACAACACACCACAGTGCTGGCTGTGGTAACTCAAGCCTGTAATCCCAGCACTCGAGGCAGAGGCAGGAGGATTGCTGAGTTCGAAGCTAGACTGGACTACCTAGTGAGCTCAGGGCCAGCCTGAACTACAAAGTAAGACCCTGTCTCAAAAAAAAAAAAAAAAAAAAAAAAGGGCTGGAGATTTGGCTCAGTGGTTCTGGTGCCTGCCTCGCAAGCACCGAGTTCGATCCCCGGTAACTACATATAATGCTGGGTGTGATGACTCATGCCCACCAGTAATCAATACCACATACCACAGTGCCAGGTGTGGTTGCTCACGTTTGTAATCCCAGCACTCAGGAGGCAGAGGCAGGAGGATTGCTGAGTTCGAGGCTTGACGGGGCTACCTAGTGAGCTCAGGGCCAGCCTGAACTACAAAGCGAGACCCTGCCTCAAAAAAAAAAACTCTGCAAACAATGTGTGTTCTGGAAAGAACTATAGTGTGTATTGCTGGCTAAAGGCTGCGACATCTGCAGTTAAAGAAGTGTGTTTAAACTGATGTTGTAAAAGTTAGTATAATATGATTCTCCTGGAGTATCTAATATTCTGAAAACTTACTTTAGAAAATACTGTTCTGCTTCGAGGACCGCTGTGAGCATGAGCCAGTCTGTGGTACCTAGTGAATTCAGGGCCAGCCTGGACTACACAGTGAAACGCCCTGTCTCGACCAAAGCTGGGCCCCCAACCCCCAAAACCAAAACCCAGAGCTATTCTGCTCACACTCTTTCTGTGGAGGTGTGAGCTTGTGGGTGCACAAGGCATGTCTGACGGGAGACAGGCTTCAGTGAGTTGCGGCTCAGCGCTGACCCGGCGCCCCGGCTTCGTACGTAGTTCCCTCCTGACCTGCTGTCAGCCGTCAGCTCAGTGTTCTGTCTTAGCCTTTGTGAAACAAGAACTTCAGAGCACCAGAGCAGATGTATTTGTTTCCTGTATGTGTGATGAAAATACACGACAAGTGTTTAAATTAAACAGTTTATTATGGGAAAAGACACATTGCCATCAGTCGTCCTCAGAAGACTCAGCTTTTCCTTGAGCACACTGGTCCCATCATCCTTGCCGCTCGCCCAGCATCCTGGGCGTCCTCTGCTGGGAGTGTTTATGAGTTGTGAGCAGAGCACAGTGTGTGCTGCTGTCGGGCACCATCCACCTGTCACCACATCTGTCACTGTTAAGTTCTGGCTGTGGCACAGCATCAAAAAGACCATGAAAGGGAAAAGTTTTAAGTCAGTTCAGAACATTGAGGCAGCCACAACAGCACAACTTACAATACTTGGGGAAGAGGACTTCTAGAACTGCCTCAGAAAGTGGTACGGGCCATGGGGTAGGGGTGTGTTACTTGTCTTAGCTGTGCTAAGAATTTAACCCTGGGCCTTTTAGAAAGGTAGGCGGTTTACCACTGAGCCCACACCCCATGCTTGGTTTATTTCTTAGTATGTGTAATAAGTATGCCATCAAAATTCAGTTTGTGGGTGACGACTTAGGGTTTGATTTTTAGCTCTCTGGATGGCACATGTACAGTAGTTGGTATTTGGCTGTGTATAGTGTTTGGAGCACTGGAAAAGCTGTGTTCAGTTAGTAGGTCTTGTCCACATTTACTTCATTATTTTTGTTTCTGTGTGTGTACACTGTAAAATAATTGCCACTGTGAAGCGAATTAACATATCCTTCACCTCACATAGTTACTAGCTCTTCTGGTACTCAAAAGAGTTGATCATCAGAATTTGATCTTTGTAGTCAGTTTAGAAATATTTGGTAACTAGAGCAGAGTGATTGATTCCCCAGGAGATGTTTTCTTCCCAAACATAGCACGAAAGCAGGATGAAGATGATTTTGATATAATGTCTTGGGTGAGCCACCCAACCCACCCCCCACTCTCCTGCCCCCTGTGTCTTGCAGACCCCAGAATAGTGTGCGGATATTTAAATACTGTAGCTTAAATATATCGCACTACTTTGAGGGGCTTTATTTTGAGATAAACTGTTAGTTATTATTTACATGTTCTTCAAACAACGGGAAAAATATGTTGCTTATATTGTTGGTTTCTTCATAGTTTTTAGGACCTTGTCACTGAGTATATAAATATGAAAAGGATGAAAGTTTTGTGATCATCTTGTATGATCATAAAAGGAGGCAGCTTAGAAGTGTAATGGTTGGGGCCATGTTTTTAGTTTTGTATATCTTGTTATTTTTAAAATTAGTTCAGATTTATTTGATTAATCCATCATTTCATTGTAGGTTTCTTTTTGGGAAATAGTTTTTTGATTTGAATCATAGATGCGTGACCAAGGAAGTCAAGGAATCTGTCAGAATAAAGGGAAGGACTGTTAATTTTTCCTGGACAACAGAAATAAGTGAATACTGGCCTCACCTAACCTCGAGGGTGGTTGTCTTTGTCCTGAGGAGCAGCAGGCGATATGTGTGTTGTCGCCCTCTGCCATGGAGCTGTCTTGAGTGTGAGGATCAGAGAGACATTGTGGGTGTTTTCTGGGTGTGCTGGACAGTGAGCAGCAGCTGCTGCTAATGTGTTGGCTGCTGTATGAAATGGACTTCTCAGAGCCACTGGCTTTGTCTAGTTCTTGTTAGCTCTGGATTACAGAATGGTGTCCAGTGAGTGATCATGGTGTTTGGATTGAATAATTGAGAAATTGAATGATTGAGAAATCTTTGAGGCTTTATCTCTCCACTTGACATTTTGTAGATGTGTTGGATGTATGGCATTTCCTTTTTGCCATCTAACCTCTGATGATGACATATTTTCTAGAAAAAAAATACTAATTCGTTTAAGGAAGACTATGGAGGCTATAAAGAACATAATTTGTTTTAAGGAAGAGTACAGAGGCTATAAAGAACAGGGATTTCAAGGATATAAAAATTTTATGGTTAAAAAATATGTTATTTTCTGTTCGAAGAGATAATATAGTATTTCAAAAGCTTTTCCCACCTTTTTGTATGTTTTTATTTATGTACACTAAAGGAATTTGAAAAGCGAGGACAAGCATTGCAGAGTTCATGGTGTGGTCACCGAGTCCTTGAGCTTGTTTGTTGGCCTGGTGTGTATGTGAGAGCCTGTGCCTGTAGTTAGGCTTGTGGTGTGTGCTCAAATTTAAGAGGTCTACAGACCATTACACTTTGAATGCCAAAGAGTAGAAGTTGAGTGTTATCAGAAGTAAGAAAACATGGACACATATTTCATAAATGAACATGATGCAGATAGACCATAGCTAATTTTATTTGAGAAGTATAGAAAACCTAGTTCAGAAATGTCTGCTTTTCACTTTAATAAAGCTGTTATTCATTAATACTATTTCTTACATGTAACACGTTCTTCTAGAGTAAGATGTGCCTGCTCAGGAGCCTAATACTGTCTGTATTAGCATTGCCAGTGTTGCGCAGGAGGAGTCAGTCGGGCGTGGCTCTGAGCGTGTGTCTCCCACCCGTGCCCTCTCAGGGTGTAACTGCACCGCGGACAGCTCCGCCCGCCACCTTGGGGAGCAGCATCAGCCACACAGCCGCAGCACCTGCCACCCATCCCAGGACGAGGGAAGCCATGACACTCAGTGTGTGGGCACAGGAGAAGCAGGTTTGTCACAGGGAGCTGACAGGGCCGTCACTGAGTTCTCGGAGAAACCTAATGGCGAGTGGTGTTGGGATACATTAGGTAGAAGCTTAAAATTCTAGTGGAAATTCAAAGGGGGTAAGAATCCTGTGCACAAATGACTGTGTCCCTAGGAAGACCGTAGGAGTGAGCGGGTCGAAGCAAGGGCCTGTTGGGAAGGCGGTGAGCTCTGGCAGACCTGCTCTCCAGACGGGATCACTGAGATTCTGCTTGACATCCTATTAGCAGACACACATGTGCTGATGCATATTGCTGATCGTATGCAACGCCCTGTGCAGGAGAACTTATACCTGAACCCCTAAAAAAGGTCTTAATGTAATTAGTGTTTTTGTGTGTGTGCGTTTGGTATGTGTGGTATGTGTGAATGTTGCCCCGCCAGTAAGATAACGGTGATTTGTTTTGGGATTGGAATAGATACACTACTTTTTGGTTAGTTTAAGTTATGAAAATACTTGCATACCAGTAAGGCTTTAAAAATGTGCTTCACATGGCCTTTGCATGTGATTGAAGTTCTGGGAATCATTGTGTTAGAGAAACAGTAGAATGGATGCTTAGACTAGAAAAGCTTTTTGGGTAACTTTTTTTATATATTGTCTTTTGATTTACAGGATAAAACTTCAGTTGTCACAGTTTATCCTGTAGGTCTTGCCTTTGGCCTTACCCTTGGTATACAGTGATGGCCCTTTCTCACAGAAGAGTGTCCTCACTCCTGTGTTTAGCACAGAGTGTCCTTGGACATCTGCCCTGCCAGCCACTCCATTCCACCCAGTCCCCTGTTTTTCTCATTCTCTCGAGTGGAATTACGTGGTTGGTGGTTGTTGAGAATGAGTCGAAAAGCATGGTACAGAGTCTGAATGGAAGAGCGGGATGCTGCTCCTATAGCCTGTGCAGCGGGCGGGATGCTGCTCGTACAGCCTGTGCAGCGGGGTCTCCCCTTTGTGGACGCGCACACTGCTTTGACCTTTCAGCGCCGTCTTAAGTTGCTGTGCTACCTGCAGCGTCAGGTGGTCTCACCACTCTCAGTTTATTATGAGTCCTAGCGTGTTGAGTGCTGGTTCTCAGAACAGCAGCCTCTTGGGTTGGTCTGAAATGGCTCTTGAGAATAGGCTCTGTCCTTCCAGCCAGGCCCTGGCAGGCCTGGGGGAGGTGTGTGCTCGGTGCTACCCAACAGTTCCCTGGATTGTCCCCACATGTGACTCAGCCCTTCTCTGTATTAGTTCCTCACTTAGTGGGGCTATGTGTGTTATACATTAAGTGTCCATAGTAAATTAGACCTTTTCACATCTGCTATGGATATTAACTGGTTTATAGGGGCTTGAATGGTGTGTGTTCTGTGTAACTTTCAAGGACATGCAATGTGTGTGACTTACTTTTGAAGAATGCTTAATCTTCAAATCTTTTGGATTCTAGTCTTAATGTTTGTGCCTCACAAACTGAAGTATCTTCTCTTTGTTGTAATGCCAATATAACCTAAAAAAAACCTTGAATGTAAAATAATTCTATTTCAGTCACTAGAAGAAGATACTTATTGATCCCTTATTTAAAATTTCAAAGAATGGGAAGCTACCATCAAACTTTGAACAGACATTAATAGTTCAAGTAATTTTAATGAGGGGTAAAATAGACTTTAATGACAGTTATAGCCTTTAAAGTGATAATTAAAATAAATACATGTAAGTCAATAAAACAAGGCAGTATTATAATATGTTGATTTTAAAAAATGCATATGGGAAAATTGGAAGATAAATAATTTTGTTGGGTTCATGAGGTAACAGTTGATAATTCACTCTTATAATTTTGTATTTGTGAAAATTTCAAAACTCAAAAGTTGAGTTGTGAAGAGCTTGATGACGTTTCGTTTTTGTTGTTCTTGTTGGCTTTCTGGCCTGAGCATCTGTCTCCCGGTTCCTGACCAGAGTCTGAAGCTCTGTGGCCCTCACCTTACTGAACAGCATCTTCTTCACCTTGTTGTTGGGCCTCAGACTTGGGCAGGGTGGCATTTGAGCACACTCGAAAAATGACTTTGAACCAAATCCTAATTACTATTAAAGACTAGGAAAGAATATTGGCTGAGAGCAAAGTTTGGGGCACCAGGTTTTTAGTAGTAGTTGGACACTGGGAGAGAAGGGTAAAAAAACAAGAAAATTAGGAAGAGAACTCGGAAGAGATTGAAGGAGGTTTCTTCAAACCCTCTGGCTTGTGATGCCTGAAGGGAACAGAAGTCTGGACCCTGAGTACAGGATTGTGTGAGACCTTCATGGTAACATCAGGTTTTACAAGTTAAGTGCTCAGGCATAGAAACACCCTGGCTTTGGCCCTTGAACAAAGACTTTTCTCACACATAAGTGATACTGTGGAATCCATGCTTGCGGAAATGCCTTTGCTAGGAGCTTATGTCTGAAGAAAATAGGTTGTATGTCTTGTGTGCGTGCTGGGGCTCAGTAACCCAAGGTCTCACATATGCTAGGCAAATGCTTTTAACTCTGGGAGGCATCCCAGTCCTCTAGATTTTTTTAAACAATTAAAACATTTCATGAAAATGAACAAAAAATAGTTTTACACTGATGCTGTTATGGTGAGTAGTGGCATGGATGATGTTGGGAGGAAAGATATTCAGGCAGTTAGGACCACAGGCTTTGAAATAAGCAGGTTCTGCCCCAGATCCTTGACTCGTGTAACGATGCTGGTAAGACGAGAAACTTTCACTCTTCCATAGTTTGTAAGTATCTTAAGTACTAAAGTAAAATTTCATAATTTAATCATGTCAGTAAGAGCTATTGCTAAGGATTTAAAGGATTCCTTGGTTTAAGATCAGTCTTAACTCCCCACCCTCTTTTGTTGGAGTGGGATATTTGTGGTACTATCTCCCTTTAAATAATTATGTATGCTTCAGTGATTTTTTCCCCCCATTAGAAGTTAGGTTTTTCTTTTGAATGTTTTTTCTTAGATAGTTCCTAATTTCATCTAGAATGATTATGATAACATTCCCTGCCTCCCTCCCCAACCTCATTTGAATTGCAGAATCAGCACTGAAAATGACCTTCATATTTGCAGTTTCGTTGGTATCAGTCATCCAGCGTACTTTAATTGAATAACTACTATTGGCCAAAGTGCTGAGTTTAGGGGCAAATACAAGGAGAAATGGTTCTTGCTCTCCCAGCCTTTGAGGTATTATAGGAAAGAACTTCAAAGATACATTATTATGATATATGATAAATGCTCTGGTAAGGTAAGTGCTAAGGATTATGGGAGTAGAGGAGGTAACGGGCTGCCTATTTTGATTTATGTAACTGCTGATGTTTACTGATTAGTTCTTGTAAAATTGTTGTTTGCACATTGATTATAACTTTTGGTATTAAAAAACATCTTGGCAGTGAAATTGAAAAATTTTCAAGGTTTTTTTTTTTTTAATTTTGAAAAGAAGAAGTAGAATTCACATTTTTGTTTAAAATTGTAAGATTTGGCTAGTTTAAAAGTTCCCAATGTCTTCGTAATACAGAGTGACCTGGAACCTAGCAAAGCTGTTCCCTTGAATGCGTCTAAACAAGATGGCCCCATGCCCAAACCGCACAGTGTCTCGCTCAGCGACACCGAGACGCGGAAGCTCATGGAAGAGTGTAAAAGACTTCAGGGAGAGATAATGAAGCTGTCAGAAGAAAATCGGCACCTGAGAGTAAGTCCTGCCCGTGGGAACTAGGCTAGGTGAAATGACGGTGTAAGAAACGTACCACTGGGCCGCCTCTTCCCTTCTCTGCCTCTTTGCTGTCCCAGTTTGATTCTGGGGCGCTGCCCCCCGTCCCGCCCTCAGGAACCAACCTTCTTAGGGTGGCTGCTTAGTGGCCCCAGCGTCCTCTACTGAGCTGGCTTCCTGTCCTGTGTCTGCTGTGCTTCCTGTCCGTGTCCCAGGCGCGGTGCGTTGCCTGCGGCTGTGCTGTCCTCCGGTGTCACTAGGCTGGGGCACCTGAGCCCTTGGAAGTGGGTAGCTCCCCCGGGGGTGTGCCGCGCCGTGTGTGTGGAAGGCTCGCAGGGCTGGACTCCTTAGTACCAAAACGAGAAACTTTTTTATATTGTTTTGGGTTTACATCATATGTTGGGTATATTGGGTTGAGTGAGCATATTAAAATTAATTTTGAAATTTACTTTTACTTTCTTAGTCCACTGTTAGCACTGTGGACTCACCCATGGGCCCGCGGTGGCTGCCGCCTGAGGAGCCACTGCCCTGCACTGCTGTCTCCTGAGCTCCGCTCGCCCTCCAGGCCCGGACTGCCCTCCTCCACCGCGCACCGCGCACACCCTCTCCCCTCCTCGTTCCTGTCCTCTGCTCCCAGTGTAGCCTGCTCTCCCTTCAGAGTGAAAGGACATGGTGTCAGCCCGTTGTCCTCTGTGTCCGCGCTGTCCGCCGCCTCGCACTGCCCTCCCTCCCTGGGAGAGGGCTTGCTCCCTGAGCGCACAGGCTCTACACCATCTGCACCCCCAGCCTGAGTGCGGGGCAGGGACTCGTGTTTGAGTGGACAGACAGATGGACTGTTGGAGGGGACTGACTTGGCGACATGTGAAGTTCTTATTTGGTTCAGTATCTCCGTGCTTCTGCATTACATTTCAGGCTTTAGAGTGCTTCACTTACTTCAAGGAACTTTTTGGTCATAGAAACCAGGTCCTCTCCAGACCAAGAGATTCGGTCATCTGAGGTAGTTATATGTTCTGAAGGTGCTGGTAATGCGTAGCTGGGCTGAGAAACAGGGAACTAGTAATTAGCATAAGGGCCCCAGTGGACCCAAAGTTCAAAAAATCCAGCAGTGTAAATGAAGAGTATGTTGTTAGGTAACTCAGGTGAGTTCCTTTAGGGTATTCCTTTCACGTACTCCGAGAAACACTTCCTCACAAGCTCATCCTGTGTTTGGAATGTTGCTGTGTTGAAAATAAAGTGGCACCTCAGTTTATGAACTCAGTTCTTTCCATGATTCTGGTCGCAAACTGAAGTGGACAAGAACTGAATCCGATTGACTCGTAAGGTCACCATTGCGCCTCACCACTGAGTTTGATTCAGTTCTTATCCAGCTTGGTTTGCAGTCAAGTTTGTGAGCCGAGGTGCTGTATCCTCAGTCCATCTGAGCCGCCACACATCCTCCTCGGCAGCATAGCACGCTCTGGAGTAGTGGCTCCTCGTTCTGAGCGGCTGGCTGTCAGCCGCCCAGCATCTCCAGAGGGCCTCAGACTGTGCCTGGTAGGTCGGAGAAAGGTCCCAAGTCAAACTGCAGTCAGGTGGACCCTCGTGAAGTTGGGGCCTGTCTGTACACAAACGCAGAGGGCTCATGTGGTCTAAGGCCAGCGGCGCATATCGAGGAAGCAAAACTTCCCTGCTGCTGGGCTCGAGGTGGAGAGGAAGCCAGCCACGCAGTGTGCAGGCCCAGCGTCTCCCAGGTCCTGCGGGGAAGGAAGCGCCTTTCCTGATGGCCTGGTATTTCAGAAGCGCGACGTGAGGGACACCCCCGCCCCAGCCCCAGCCCCAGCCCCCACTGGAGATTCCAAGTCTCTTAGGTGCAGAGAAGCAGGCGCAGTTCTCAGTCTGGGGAGACCTTAAGATGGGGATTCCGGTGTGTGGCAGTCCACGTCCATCTTAATGTGCAGCTTTTAGAGAAACAGGGTTCTGTGTGGATTCTGTAGTCCTGACCTGGTGTGAGTCCACGCACAGCCCCTTCCCTGCTTTGCTTTCAGTGCATCGGCACTGCGTTATTCAGGGTTCACCTGCAGCCTGTCCCCACGTCCTGCAGTGTGTCTGTTCTGGAGGGTGCCCCTTGCCTGTGCTGTGCAGGCTTGGGTGTTGCAGGGTGACCAGGCCTGTCAGCTTGGTTTATTCTGGTTCTCTTTGCCTGACTGAGCTGGGTTGAGTGTAACCGTTTAAACTACCTTGGGCCGTCTTGGCAGTGAACGTGCACAGGGGTTCCAGTTTCAAAGTCAGCGTTGCTGAGTTAAAACCGGGTGTCCTGCGCAGACACTCCCTGGGGGGTTAGAGTGAGTGCTGGTTCACAGTGGGCGGGATCGGGCGGCCAGCGCTACGGCCAGCCAGAGAATGCCTCCGTCCCTCCACAGAGGTGCACAGTGGGCGCCGTAGCCCTTGCTCCCTCCCACCCTGTGCTTCCCTCTTGCGGTGTCCAGCTCCGGTGTCCCGTGTGCGCGTCTTGTGTCTGAAAGCTCTCTGTGCATTCACTCCCCAGGAGGAAGGCTTACGGCTCAGGAAGGCAGCGCATTCGGAGAAGCCTGGCTCGTCCTCGGCAGCGTCCTTCAGAGACAACGTCGCCAGTCCTCTCCCCTCACTCCTTGTTGTCATCGCAGCCATCTTCATCGGATTCTTTCTAGGGAAGTTCATCTTGTAGAGTGGAGCATGCAGAGTGCTATTCCTTTTTCTTTCTCTTGACCAGAAAAAGATTTGTTTACCTACCATCTCACTGGTAGTATGGCCCGCAGTGACCATTTTTTTGTGTGTACAGCGTCAATACAGGCTTTGCCTCTAATGATCTCTTACGGTTAGAAAACGCAGTGAGACTGTCAGCTGCCGGACAGGTTGTCGATCACCAGGTCTTCACTAGCAGGTGTCCGTGGCACACTCAGTTCTTCATGAAATTCGTAATAAAAAGTTGTTTTCTTTGTGGTTTTAATAAGAGTTCAAGAGTTGTTCAGTCTTGTAAATGTTATTTTAATAATCCCTTTAAATTTTATCTGTTGCTGTTACCTCTTGAAATATGATTTATTTAGATTGCTAATATCACTCATTCAGGAAATGCCAAGAGGTGTTCTGTGGGGAAATGGTGCCTCTTACCATGTACATTTTTTCCCTTCCCTTTGCTAATATCATGGCGGAATTTTTCTTACCCTTGTGAGGCAACTGTTCACTGAGTTTTTCATCCTTACAATCCTGTCCCATGGTATTTAACATAAAAAATAAACTGTTAACAGATTCTTGCTCGATAGCTTGATTGTGTCTGTGGTGTCATTAGAGGGGATATCAGAAAGTCCACGGTGTGGTGTTTGAAATTTACAGTACGTAATATTCTCTGGCATTGGAACCCTACCTTCTAGATAGTACGGTATTTATAATTTAAAGGCCTTGTTCTCATAAGGAAAATCATTGGTAAAATTTTAACCTGCTTTTGGTAAAGCATAATTTATTTCTTTTCAAGAAATACAAGCAAATGCCAGGAAAATAAAAGTGCTACGATTGTAGTGAGTTTACGTGTGTGTGACACAAGGCCGTTTGATACAACCCATTGATCAGGTTCTGTTGGTTGTCGTCACAGAAGACCTTCTCTTGATTTTCAAGTGTTTATGCGGCCTAATAATTCTTACTACTTTATACATAGTTCATAATAGTTAAACGTAGGTATTTTGGGACGAGGGATTTAGCTCAGTGGCACAGTGCCTGCTGGCAAGGGAATGGCCCTGAGTTCAGTTTCTGTTACCAAAAAAAAGTGTGATTTTTCCTGTCCCAAGTGGACACTCAAATTTTCACTATGGAAATTGAGTTACTGAGTAAGCCTCAGATTTGTTTGTTTTTTGTGGAAAGTGACCTTTTCCTTTTCTTTTGCAAGTCTGTTAAAACATATGAAATGCATTTTCAATGTGAATATTCCTTGCAGGGGCTGATACTGTCCTGTACTTAGTCTTGTCTTCATTTATTGGATTCGTACTAGGTTGGAAAGTTTAGGAACCAGAGAACATGACTCAGTACATTCTGATACAGCTGGATTTTTATTCTTGGAAAGCGGCGTTGGTTTTGTGAGAAGCGTACACTGCCCGATAGGCGTTGGGTTTGGAGAGTGTGCGCGGTGCAGTGAAGTGGGAAGCCCAGCCGGCAATCGCAGAAAGGGAAGTGTTCTCAAGTAACTCGGGTGCTTTATTTCAGGTGCATTTGAATCTGTCAGATTCGCCTGTTGTTGTGTTCTTGTGCTCTGTGGTATCTTTTATAAACCTCTTGCTTGTGAGCAAAAGTTACTAAAAGTGAACTTGAGTAACACCTAGTCATGTCTAGCATGCTGCTGCTGGTAGTATTTCCATGGCTATATGGTTTACTGTCATTGTAAACCCCTGCTTTTTCTGGTAACTGGAAAAGCATGCTAAAAGAATCTTCTATTTTCATCCCATACCTGCAGAGTCAGTAATTCCTTGCCCTCAAGCTCTCTATATAACTGACACCATTGATGATAAAAGTATCAACCTTGATATTTCATAAGTAACCTTTTAAAAACATTTTCAGTTTTCAAAAATTTAGCAAAATCCCATTTTATGGAAATGTCCCTTAGAATTCTTCTTGTTCAGCCCTCGTTTGTGGTTGAGGAATCTGAGGCCTTCCGAGGGTTGCAGAGAACTTGCCTCGTGTCCCAGGCAGGCGGAGACAGCTGGCACGCTCAGTCAGCTCTCCTCTCTCTGGCTCTGTCGTCACTGGTGGCTTCGGGATGGAGTTGCTGTTCCTTAAAAGACAGCTGAAGTAGTGAACGTAGCGTGCTGTTCAGTAAGTGGCTGTGAGAAGATTCTCCAATGGTAAGGCCTCATTTGCAGGCCTGCCATGTTTCATGTATGTGCTCCAGTGTGCGGGCTGGCAGTGCCTCCCACAGTGACCGGAAACATGACAGTGTATTTTTAGGTAGACATTTTGAGAAAAACTGTAGTCTGCGTTAGCATCTTCTAAAGTAATTGTGGGTTTCTTTATGTATCCCCAGATGCTCTGATTGGTTAGGACTCTGTTTTTAATTGTTCTATGAAATGTGATCCGATTATTTTATTACCAGTACTTACACTTCAAAAAGAGTCTGGCTCTACTAATTGACTGATACAGATTGTTCATCGTATATATAGAAATGTTTGCTTTGTTATCTGCTTACTGGTAAATGTAAGCACGGGGGATTCTACAAGCACTGAAGTTACAGTCAAGTAACTAAGGCCTTAAGTTCACCCGTGATGCTCAATGCACTACTTCCTTCCTTTCTATAACTAATGTACCTTAACTTCACCTGTCCTTGTATTTACAAGAAGCAAATTTAAGAATTGTGTTCTGAGTGTGTGGTATATTATCTTTCAGGAAAGAAGAGAAATGACACTTAGAAAATGTCTGATTCAGAAATTCTGGCCAAAGAAATAATATTTTTAATTTTTCTTTGAAGTATCTTAGCTGAGAAGTTCTGAAGTTTATATTACAGATTATGATAAGGAACTACTTTGGGCTGTACTCTCGAAAATATGATACTGCTTTCAAAAAAGATTGTAACACTTGTTAAGAGCAAATCTTACGGAGTATGTCTCCAAATTGTGATCTGCCACTTTAGAAACACGTAAATAATAGTTTCCCTAGAGCTTTGCACATTCCTATTAATGACTTTGGAGTGTGCATAGGTTCCAAAAATTGACCTTTAGGAGGGTTAGGGAGAGAGCAATGCTTAATAGTATGGAAAAACAAAATCAGAAGGTAAATAAGCAATCTTTATTTCCTAGCTTTCAAGGGAAATCAAACTATTGTGTGAGTAAATAAACTGTTTAAAAATGTGGTGAAGTGTCATTTTCCTTTCCACAATAAAGGCAAAATTTTATTTCAACATAACCCCTGGCTGGTACATTTATGTTCAGCATCGTAGCCCGTCGTTGCCTGGGGCTCGCCTTGTGACCCCGGGAGAAGAGTGTTCTCAGGGCAGGGTGGCTGGGTCCGCAGCTCCGCAGATGAGGCACGTGTGGGGGCGGCCTGGCCCCGGGTCCCGGGCAGGAGCGGTGATCGCGGAGTGCCCGCAGCTCAGGCTGCGGCAGAGCAGGGTGGGCGCGTGCCAGCTCCTGCCTGCGTTGCTGAGAACAGAAGGCCATCTTAACCGGTGTGGAAAGCACACTACAACGAGGGCCAAATTGTGCAGCCATTTTTAGGAACATTTATTTCCCTATAATGTTTATGTTCTTTAAGAAAAATCAAAAGCTACATACAGTTTTGTTATCTTTTTCACTTGGATTGTTTCTGTGGTTCACTGAAAGCTAAGGGGCCAGTGAGGCTCAGATACTCGGCGTACACTCACTTTCATGCTCGGGCGACGGACGTTTTGTGCGTCACGCCCGGCTGGCCTGGCTTCCGGTGCCCTTCTCAGTCACACACCTCTGGCTTGTTGAGTAGGGTCAGAAAAACCTGTTTTCCACTTGTTCTCGGTTGTAGTGTCCGGCCAAGGTTCTGTGCCTCCAATGCAGTGGACTCTGGGGTCATTTTTCTTTTTAATACCATGAGGGGTCCTCGTCAGGCAGTGCCCAGTGAGTGCTCAGTGTGAAAGCTGTCTCTGTGAAGTTCGTCCGTGGTCAGGAAGTCCAGCTGCCAGCGAGGAACCGGAAAGCAGCTTGAGAGGCCACGGCTTTCTTTGTGGCTGCCACTTGGGTGCTGTCCACCAAGAGCTCCGTTTTGCCTACCATAATACTTATTTTTCAGACTTAAGGTGTTTGTTATCTAGTTTTTAATCATGTCTGGCATTTCTGTGTCAACACCGATTTTAGGAGGTGGAATTAGGGGCACTGGGGATGGACCCCAGGGCCTTGGCGCTGACCTGCACCCACAGTCCTGTCTAAATTTTGACACCGCGTCGGTAGGCGGCCGAGTTGCCCAAGGCCGCGACTTGGCTCGGCCTCCTGAGGGCGCTTAGACCTGGCAGCGGCGCCAGAGGCAGGTCTCTAAGCTTCTGTCCTGCCTCAGCCTCCCCAGTAGCCGGAGGACCAGTGAGTGCCACCGCAGCTGGCGAGGGGACAGCTCATTGTGGGTGGCGGGAGATGTGGTGGGATATTTCTTTTCCCATCGGCTCTGACTGGGCCCGGGATGCACCTCAGGGCTCTGTCGTCTGCCCTTTTGCTTCGATTTTTTTCTTTTAAACTGATTTTCCCCCAGGGGAACACTTATTTTTGCAATTTGCTGTGGATGTTCTTTTCTGGGAGCAAAACCCAGCAGTGTCCCTGAAGCCCTCCCAGGCCCTTCGCCTGTCTGCCGGCCTGAGGTGACACTGTGGCCTGTGCTGCGCGTGCGCGAGTGGAAGGACCGTGCGACGCCTCAGGAGAGGCGCCAGCCGGCCCCGCCCCGCCGAGACTGGCCCAGAGAGCTGGCGGCCGCGTCGGGTCGGGGAGGAGGCGCCCGAGACCGCGCGTGCGCCGGGGCCGCGGCTCCCTCGGAGTGCGCGCGGGGTTCGGGAGCGCGGGATGTCGGCTCCGGGCGCGGGGCGGGGCGGGGCGGGTCGTCAGCGAGGCCCGAGCCCTGCGGCCCGCTGTGGTCCTGAGGGGTCCCGCCGCGGCGCCCTCCGGAGCTCGCGAGCCTCTGCGTGCCAGCTAGGCGTATTTCACGTCTCATTGGGTGTAAATGCCTTTACATGGCTGTCCTATAAATCAATTCGAATTTTGTCAAGAAGATAAGTAATTTTTACCTGGAAACAGTATTTGAATTTGTAAGCAAAGGATCAGGCTAGTACAGAAGGTACCGGGCACCTATGGTGAACGCGGGGTGCTCCTGGGTACCTCGAGCGCACATTCGTGGTCATGCCGGTGTGAGCTGTGCACGTGTGCACTGATTCTGTACGGACACACGCGTGCACGCACACCCAGGGTTTTCAAACCGGAGAAAGTTGTGTACATTAGGTGGTGGGCGAACGCCAGCCGCCTCCCCGGTGTGTTCCCTCACAGCGAGGCCGTCCCGCCGGCGCCCCCGCCCGCGCGGCCCCTTCGAGCTGACTGAACCTGGCGCGGCGGCGCCCCCCCCCCCCCCCCCCGGGCCTGCGCCCGCGCTGCACCCGCCTTCGGAGCCGCCCAGCCCGCCCGCTCGTTGCTGAGGAGCGCAGGCCCCTGCGCCACCGCCTCCGGGCCAGGGCTTGCGCACGGGCGCCGGCGTGCTTGGCCCCGCCCGGGCCGGGGAGGGTCCGCCCCGAGGGTCCCCTCGCCCGCCGGCCGGCTTGGGCCCTCGGGCAGACGGTCGCCAGTACTGTTCCTGTTTCCGACCCTGCAACTAGAGGGTTTAAAAGTGCCCGCCGGGCACCTGGAAGGCTGGGTTGGATTCTGAGGAAACCCCCCCACATGCCAAAGACCGCAGGGCTGTACGGGAGCCCCGCACCTGTGCCCACCGGACCTCGCCCTCACGTCCTGCGCCGGGGTCATTGCCGTCCCCGCGGGAGACGAGAGGCAGGGCCCCGGGGGTGCGGTCGGGCGCACACCGGCGTCCCCCCTCGCGGTGTCTTGGAGTTCGGCAAGCTCTGCTGTGCGCACGCCCGGCCCTGGGCCCAGCGCCGCCCGGAGTGCAGAGTCTGCGGCCGCTGGGCCCGAGCGGGTGGCGCGGCCGCCCGTCGCCGCCTGCCCGGAGCCCTGGCCTTGCTGCGGGCCGGGCGACCCGTGACCACGGCACCACCAGGCGCGGTGCAGTGACTGGATGAATCTCTGGACATTGTGGAAACACCGGGAGCCTCCGTTGAAACAGCTGCTAACTCCCAGACTTCTAGTCTAGCTGTAGACGTTTTGCTCCAGCCTGAGGCCGCGCTGTCTGAGGGGTCCCCCGAGTGCGTCTGCTCGGAGCCCCGCCTGTGGACCGCGCCCTCTTCCCCTGCGGCCGGAAGAGACACCTGTCCCGCCGTTTGCCTTTGCCTCAGCCATGCGCTCACAGACCTGGGTCTGGGCAGAGGCTCCCGTGGCACAGACTCGACCCATCGTTGGGCCGTGAGCGTGGTTCTGACGGTGGGAAATGTGCGTGGGAGCCCCGCTGCCCACGGGCGACGCCCCGTGGGCCGCCCTGCTCAGCGCTCTTCCTCTCTGGCTCCGAGCAGGCCTTCGGCTCACCCCGCTGCTTCCTGCAGTCCGCCGACTCCCTTCCGGGCAGCTGCGTTCGTGTCCCACCGCAGAGGATAGAGATGATGGTAAGTTCGGTGGCACAAACAGACGCCGTGTTCACCCCAGAGCCCGCCTCCCGGGCTGAGCACCCGCAGGGCCTTGTGCTCGCCCCTGGGACCCCGGGAGAAGCAGTGCTCTCCTCGGCCTCAGCCCCGGGACCTGCCCGGAGTGGCGTCCCCACAGAGCGAGGCGGGGACCCAGGCCCCGGGCAGCGACGGGGCGTGGGGCCAGCCTTCCTCTGACCGCAGGAGCCCTTCCTCTCCCGCCCGGAGTTCCCCAGGCTGGGCTGCGCGTTGGCACCAAAGCCAGTGCTACGCCCGTTTGGGTCACGGGCCGGAAAGTAACCCGACCAGGGGGCAGAGAAACAGACCTCGCCAGACAGGACTGGTTCGGTCTTCCCTCCCACGCCGGCCCAGGCCCTCTTTCTGTTCAGTCTGTCCACGTCGTCCGAGGGAGTCGGGTCCATAGGACTGTGCCAGGCCTGCCCCCACCAGTGCCTGCTCCTGGAGGGCCACTGGCTCCCAAGTCGGAGGCCAGTGGGTGGGGGCCCGGTGTTCTCCCTCGCACCGCTGCTCCACGTGCCAGGCGGGGCCAGGAGGTGGGGCTTGGCACACCGACTTGCCCGCCCCTCTGCCCAAAGTTTGACTCTTCTGCCCCTCCTGCCTTGATGTCTCCCCGAGGCGCCGCACACCCGGGGGCACAGCTGCCCTCCGCGCGAGGGAGGAGTCGGCCAGCTGCAGGCATCTCTGTGACTCCCCGAGTGGCGCAGTGTGGCCTCCACTTAGGCAGCGCTTGCTGTCGCAGGCCTTTCTGCCCCTCAGCGGCACCTGGAGCCCACGCGAGGCGCTTGTGCTGCGTGCACTGTGTTTGTAAAGGGACTGAGCATCGGAAGATGCTGTCTCTGGACGCCGCGGGGCGAGCCAGGGTCCCGGCAGAGCTCTGGTCTGCAGGATCTCCCCACCCTCCTGCCAACACCCTCGGGCCAAGCCAGGGGCACACACTGTGGCTGATTTCTTTCACGCCACACACCCACCTGGCCAGGAGCCTGTTAGCTCTCCTTTCAGGGTCCCACAGGCCCCATTTGTTACCACCTCCAGGACTCGCACCATGGCCTCCTGTGTCGGGTCTCCCCGGTCTCCCCGACCTCCCTGACCTGACTCGGTGCCTTCAGCCTGCTCTTAGGACAGGAAACAGAAGAGAAAGGCTCTTTTTCCTGTGCCAGAGCCCAGAGACTGCCTTGTTTCCTTGGGGCTCCGTGGGGACCTCACAATGCCACTCATGCACCTCTGCAGGCTGAGTCAGGACAGGGCGCCCTGCTCCCCTTGGGCACAGCCGGGGCCCAGGAGCCACCTGCTCCTGCCTCACGCTCCACCCCATCATGTGATCTGGGGGCTACCTGTGTGTGGAGAGCCAAAGGGCAACCGCGCCCAACGATGGCGCTGAGGATTAGGCATTGCCTGATCAGCTGGCTCGCTTCCATGATACGGCCGCACGACCCCGCAGAGAGATGCAACCACGGAGCACGGCTTTGAGCCTTATTGTTATTACCACCAGCACCTGTATAGGCGCTTGTAAATCTTCCCGTGGGGGGGGGTCCTCCCACCGAGCACGGGTGATGTCAATCAAGGCCTGTGATCAGCTGCTGCATGCGGAACTCGTGGAACCTGGGTCGCCACGTGTCCTCCAGGCATTGGCCTGTGGATATATATGCTGGGAGATGCTTGTAAAGGGAGCTTTGGCTTGGGCGCGCGTTCCTGAATAAACAGCAGAAAGAAGAGCTCGCGGTCGCGTCTTCCTTGCTGGTCGAGGGGGAAGCGACACCTGTGGTCCCAATTTGCAACATTAGGTCAAAATTGCAAAAGAGCAGGGCCGGAGATTTAGCTCAGTGGTTCTGGTTCCTGCATAGCAAGTGCAAGGTCCTGAGTTTGATCAGTGCTAACCACATGCCACAGTGCCAGGCATGGTGACTCACGCCCACCAGCAGTCAGTACCACACACCACAGTGCTGGGCATGGTGGCTCACGCCTATAACCCCGGCACTCGGGAGGCAGAGGCAGGAGGATTGCTGAGTTGGTGGCTTGCCTGAGCTACCTAGTAAGTTCAGGGCCAGCCTGAACTACAAAGTGGGACACTGCCTCAAAAAGAACGAAACAAAACAAAACAAAAAAACTGCAAAAGAGCAGTGGTGATAGAGAAATTTCATTGATTAAAAAATAGGAATCACTTTGCTCCTGTGTTTCAGGGTCACCAAGCTTCCGTGCTCCCAGGGCAGGGCTGCGGGCTGGGCTGCCCACAGACTGACCCTCCTGGCGGGGGCTCGGGAGACTGCAGGGAGACGCGCGTCTTCCGACCCCACTCTCACGGAGAGCTTGTGGCTGGACATCTCTCTTTGTCCATGAACTGTTGGCAGTTGAGCTAAATTATTTCTTAGGAAATTCTCTTTAATAGCAACCCTGATATTTTAACTGTTGTGATATGAGTGGTGATTGAAAGATATGGGGAATGCTTAAACAATGTGTAACGGTAAAAGATACTGCTATTACCCCCCAACCCGCCCCTTCATCTCGAACACACGGATCTCCCGTCCCGGCCACTTTCGGAGGCGGCTCCGGAGCCCTTTCCTGCAGGCCTGTAGCTGCGCTGCCCTGGCTGCCTCAGGGGCCTGAACTGACTCCGGATGTTTCACTTTCATGATCATTTTGACTTTGGGGAAGAGCCGGAAGCTGCACAGCGCGGGGTCTGGTGGGTGGGTGAGGAGGGCGGGGCAGCACCCTCAGAGCTGCGGGCAGCCGAGTCCCGTGTCTGTGGTCGGAGCTCGGAAGGACACGCGGGGAGGGCGGCGCCAGAGCTGCTGCAGGGAGTGGCCGCGCTGACGGTGTGGGTCTTCAAAGCGAGGGGGGCTTCCGGGGATCCCCGGCGGCGCGCCTTTTACTGTAACATGAGCAATTTAAACATTAACGGTACAATTGGGTCACACCGTGAGTGTTTGAGGGGCTCACGGCCTGTGCTCGGTTCTGTGCTGGGATGTGCTGATTCAGAAGCCAGGAGTGGCCGCGCTTCTCCCTCGGCTCCGGGGACGTGTTCCCCACCCCCAGGGTCCCGGAGCTCGGGACCCATCGGGTCGCATCATGGTTTCCCTGTCCACTGAATTCATAAAAGAGGCGCAGTGGTCAGCATTGAGTAGAAGTTACTGAGCGGGCCCCGCTCGCGTCCACAGCGTGGGCCCGCACAGAGCCACTGGTCGGCGGCCCGAGCAGCAAGCTCCAAAGGCCTCGCTGGCCACAGGGGCTGATAGGCCGGCGGCACGCGCGGTGTGGACTGGAGAGGCTCACATGGGGGTGCCGCTCGCATCGGCCCGGTGCCCTGCAGGATAGCCCGGGGCCTGACCCTTCTCCCCGGCCAGGGCGTCTCTCATTCAGGAACTGGGCTTGGGGGTTTTCTTAGAAGCCACAAAGATTTGGCCTTCCAAGAAGTGTTCTGTTTTAGTTTGACAGCCCCAACACCCCATATTCTTTCATTTCTCTCTAAGTTGAACTATAAGCATCTAAAAGCAGGTTTCATTTTCACCTAGTCAATGAGTAGTGAAAGGCGGTGCTGCCTTTGCCCCAACTGTTGTAAAGCTCGACCTCACCACCAGGTGGCAGTGTAGTCGTGTGCGTGGAGGCTTAGGTCCGGATAACCCAGTTTGTTGGTCTTTACTCTAAATTCCTCTCACAAACCCAATCCTGGGATAAAATCAGACCATTATGCTTTTAAATACAAACTATAATAACTACAGAGCAAAGGAAACTTTCATCTCACTTCTGAGGATAGATGTAAAGCGTCCCGCCCTTCCTCAGGAAAGATCAGATAGTTCAAATAGTTTGTTTTCCCAGGGTGAAATTGAACTAATTACAGTGATACTGTGGGTGGGCCTTGTGGTGAGATACATCAGAATAATACCTCCTTGCTTTCATGTAGGCAATTTACTTTCTTGCAAGTGTTAATCTCTCATAATGTCTCATAATTACGTATCCGGCATTATAGGTTCATCTTTACTGGGTGTCCCAGTTGTTGACTGACTGAATGACGGAAGCAGTTAGGTCCCGGGCTCTGCCAGTCCTCCCCGCCCTCTCGCCCACCAGCCCACCAGCCGGGGAAGGAAACTGAACTGTAACACAATGCAAGAAGCCAAATCTCCCCCGGTTTTGTTTCCAGAAGCAATTTATGTAGTTGGACCTCAAACTTGCAGCAGCCTCACGAACATCGTCGCACCCAGCGGGAGCTGCGTGGGGCCGGCCGCTGGGTCCCCGAGCAGGGCAGACCCTGAGCACGCCCTGCCAGCCCTGGGTGCAGTCCGCAGACCGACGTGGGTCACCTGGGCGCCCCCAGCGGGGAGAGGGCCAGGCTGCCAGGGTCCTCGTCCACCCTGGTGGCCCGTCAGTGCCTTTCCCAGAGCTCGCCCGTGGAAAAGGACAGAGCTCAGGGTGCTTCCAGTTAAAGAAAGATTTCAACTTTACAGAGGAAGTTTTATATATATAGTCTTCAAAATGCTGTTATTTGACTTGTCAGAGAGCATTTTTAATTGACCATAAAGAATGGAACAGTCTGTGGTGCTCAAACCATGCTCTGCAGTCGTATCATGGAGGATCCACAGAAAAGCCAACGAACCAAAAGGCTCGGCGCAGGACAAGGCGCCATTTTAAGAAGCCTTTCCCCTCCGACCGCCCACCCGCAGGCAGGAAGCCCAGGCCGGCGCTGCAGTGCGAGCCCCGGGGAGTGGCCGGCAGGAGCGGCCGCAGCCTCCCCCTCCCTGGGGTGGCAGCCGCCACGGGGCCTGTGGCGCCCTCTGCGGCTGGGGAGCGCCTGCGACGCGTCCGGAACAACCGGGGAGGCAGCTGTTCGGAGGGCGGGGCCTTCTCCGGTGCCCTCCCCTCCAGCGCGGACCCGGCTGGGAGCAGAGCGGAGGGAGCCGTGGCACATGCCCGGCACAGTGAACGGGTGAGCAAAGGCCATGGCTATGGGGAAGCCGGAACATGCCTCATTTATTTACACTTGGGGTCAAATTTTCTATAGTGCCCACTTATGTGGCATTTTGTGTAATTATACTTTTTCTTACCCAAACCATTGAGCCGCCTCACGGCCATCTTTGCCGAAGGCTTGCTGTCCGCCTGGGGCCAGGAGACCGGCTCACGTGGCAGCGGCTGTCGGAAAGGACTCGGGAGCTTGCTGAGGCTTTGTCATCTGACTGTGCTGTAGCTTCTCTTTTTTTCCTTTTTAAAATTTATCCAAAAATGTCACAAATGCAGCTTCATTTTTTTTTTTTGCTTTTGAGACAGGGTCTCGCTTTGTAGTTCAGGCTGGCCCTGAGCTCACTATGGTGCCCAGGCAAGCCTCGAACTCACAGCAATCCTCCTGTCTCTGCCTCCCGAGTGTTGGGATGACAGGCGTGAGCCACCACGCCCGGTACTGTGGTCTGTGGTATTGATGGCTGGTGGGCGTGAGTCTCCACGCCCAGCATTCTATGTGGTTACTGGGGATCAAACTCAGGACCTTGCGCTTGCGAGGCAGGCGCTGGAACCACTGAGCTAACCCTCCGGCCCCAGCTTCATTCTTTTTTAAAAAATAAACTGGGTTTATTGGAACATTTTAGGAATACATGATGGTCACACTCCACTGGCATTTTGTACCTGTGCATGACGTACCTTGATTCTTCCTTTTCCCCATTTCCCTGTCCTCCCTACACTGCCCACCCCCTGTATCCATAAGCTTTGCTTCCATTTTTTTCCTTTTTACCACCCAATTTTCCTTCCCTTCCTTTGCTGTCTTCCGCCCCCACCCAGGTAGCATTTAGCTTCATTCTTGAAGGGCATCTTTCCTGGCTATACAGTTCTAGATTTTTTTGTTGTTTTCCTTCAGTCCTTTAAAAATGCCATTCTGTTGTGTCTGGCTTCCACTGTTTCTGTAAGTGGTCAGCTGTCCATTTATTTATTGCTTCTTTAAGTGAATTTGTCTGTTTACTGAGACTATTAAAAGATTTTCTTTGCTTTTCAGTATTTATTTTTATTTTTTGAGACAGGGTCTTGCTTTGTAGTTCAGGCTGGCCCTGAGCTCAGTATGTAGACCTGGAACTCAGCAATCCTCCTGCCTCTGCCTCCCGAGTGCTGGGATGACAGGCGTGAGCCACCATGCCCGGCACTGTGCTATATGGTGCTGATTGCTGGTGGGCGTGAGTCATCACACCTGGTATTGTTGTATGTGGTTACTGGGGATCAAGCCAGGTAACCTTGTGCCTGCTAGACAGGTGCTAGAACCACTGAGCTAAATCTCTTTTCAGTATTTTTAACATGAGGGAATTCTGGGTGTGGTGGCTCATGCCTAGAGTCCCAGCCCTCAGAAGGCAGAGGCAGGAGGATTGCTGTGACTTTGAGGCTGGCCTGAGCTACGTAGTGAGTTCATAGCGAGCCTGACCTACAAATTGAGAGTCTGCCTCAAATAAGCGAATGAATGAATGAATGAATGAGAGGCAATGAGAGATAGGGTTTTGCCTCTCTCTGCAGTTTGGGCCTTAAAAGTCTTTTGTGACTTGATATTTTCATCAGTTGTAGAAAAATTGCCATCATTATCTCTTCACTACAGCTTCCGCCCAAATTCTTTCTTCTTACTTCATGAGGCCTCAGTTACATCTTAGACTTTCTCATTTTATCTCCTATGTATTATCCCCTTTCTTTGTATTTTATTTCCTTTGTCTTTCTGTGCTTTGTTCCTGGGCATTTTCTTCTGATCTGCTTTCTATTTTATTGTTTCTCTCTTTAGCTACCTCTAGTCTGTAGTTTATCCTAATTATGAGATCTTACTTTGCTTACTGCATTTTTTTTTTATTTCTAGAGCTTTAAAAAGTAGTTTCTGGTCCTTGACAGTATTTTAAATCTTGTCTTTTATCACTTTGCCCTTATTAAAGATAGTTATTGGAAACTCTGCACCTTAAATCCAAAGGGTCTATTTCTGTTTTGTTGTTTTCTCTTTTGTTCCCGTTTTTTTTTTTTTGAGACAGGGTCTCGCTTTGTAGTTCAGGCTGGCCCTGAGCTCACTATGTAGCCCAGGCAAGCCTCGAACTCAGCAATTCTCCTGACTCTGCCTGCCAAGTACTGGGATGACAGGCGTGAGCCACCACGCCTGACACTGTGGTATGTGGTATTGATTGCTGGTGGGCCTGAGTCACCACGCCCAGCATTGTTATAAAGAGGAATGAACTCTGACTGCACAGGTCATTCTAGAAATGGTGCAGTAGGCTGCTATGTGTGTGGTGGGGCTTAGGGGGAGCCCCGAATTTGTGGAGCCCACAACCCCAGCTCTCCTGAGAGCACATCACATCCCTTTCCGTGCCCCACCTACCCACTGTCCCCACTCTGAGGACGCACAGGGTGGCGCCCAGGGGGCTCTGTCGCGGGAGGGCCAGGAGCTCCGTCCCGTCTGTCCAGCGTCCTCCACATGGGCCCTGCCGACTCAGGGCCCCGCACAGGAGGTCCCCGGCCAGGCCCCAGAGGCTCTCAGATGGCGCAGCAGGCAGGGCCAGGGACGCGGCCCAGGGACATGGCGGAGGCGGTGGAGACAGCACCCAGGTCACTCGGGCGCAGTGGTGGTGGCGGGGACTGGGCCTCCACTGCCATCTGGAGCACCCACCGCTTCCCGCAGGCCTCGTCTTTCCCGTGGGCTCCAGGCTTCTCTTAGATTCCTCAGCGGGAGCAGGAGGGGCTGTCTGCCTGCTGGGGAGGAAGGGGAGTTCCTGCTTAGGGACAGTCCTGGCCAGTCTAGTTTTGCAGGTCTCAACTGGCTTTAGTTTCAATTCTAAAACCATGCAGCAGTCCAGGCCCAAGTGTTCCGACTTGTGCATGCTGCCCCCGGGGCAGTGGAGCAGAAGTGACCACAGAAAAGCAAGCCACGGATGGCGGCCAGTCACAGTGCCCTCTGTCCTATGGGGTTTGAACCGTTGGTCGCTTGTGATTGGCTGAGAGGCAGGTACTGGCTCCGGTCTGTTTACACAGCGTTAGGTTACAGCTCACTGTGTGTTGAGGAACCCTCTGGCCACTCTTCAAAGACGCCTGGAGCTGACCAAACTCAACCCTGCTGTGTCGTCTCTGGGCATGTGGAACCTGCCCGTGGGCCCCACTCGGGCAGAGTGGGCCTTGCAAGAGCAGGACGCTGTGCAGTGGGCCCGGCGGGGCTGACACGGGGAGCGCTGACCCTGCCTGGGTCTCAGGGCCGCTGACTCCCCTGTTCCGGGCCCAGACCAGCTCCTAGACTTCGCTGAGGTGTCTGGGGCCCAGCCCTAGGGCCACGTGTTGCTAGGGCTAGGTCTTCTCTAGGTCCTGCTGTCCGCTCCTCTTTGTAAAGGTTGCACAGCCCCCGTGCTGTTAGTGCAGATTTAAATCGGGGCCGGCAGCGCCCTGTTCTCCTCGCCCGCTGCCCGGGAGCCCCGGCCGCCCTCCTCCTGAACACGGCTGTCGCAGCAGGCCTCTCCTGTCCCACGCCGCAGCCGCACGCCGGACACGGACCCCTCCTCCCCGTGCCAGCCGACTCTGTCCCGGGCCTTTTCTTCTCCAGAGCTCTGTCTCCTGCAGGTCGTGACCAGAACAGGCAGTTGGCTGAAATTTATCTTCATCTCTCTTTTCATTGAAGTTCTTATCCACCGTCTAATCTCTCCTGCCTCCAAAGGCCATGTCTCTTTTATAACTTTGTTCAAACGGAGTTTTCCAAACTGGAAACAGCTCGGGCAGAACACAGCCAGAGTAAGACCTGGCCCGGGGTGGGGCTGGGGTGGCCACGGCTGGTCCAAAGGCTGAGTCTCGGACGCTCGGACACCACGGGGCCTCTTTCCTCTCCTTCTCCACGTCGTCATGGACCTCTCAGCTCCCTGGAGCCTCCCGCCTGGGGACCAGCCCCGGCCCAGAGGGCGGCAGCCGCTGGGAGAGGGAGGCCAGCTGGGAGCGGTGGAGCCGGCCAGAGGCGCCCTCTGTCCCAGGCCCGTCTGGTGGCGGCGGAAGCTCTCATCTCACGTGGCCGCAGCCAGCTACTGCGGGGTCCACGCTGCAGGGTCTGCCAGGTGGGGCCAGAGGCAGCAGGAGGGAAGCAGCGCGAGGGCTGAGGCCACTGCTGCCCCACGGGCTCCATGGGCTGCTGCTGCCCCTCGGGGTGAGGTGGGCAGAGAGGCGGGGCTTCATTACGGAGGTGCAGCGGTGCAACTCTCTGCTCTTGGCGTTGGGGGACCTTGTGTGGACCGAGCGGGCCCTGCTCCCCGTGAGGAGTGTGCCCGTCAGTGCCCATGATGGGTGCAGCTCTGTCCCAGAGCCGGCCTGGGACCTTCCCATCCGGGCCAGCACTGCCCGCGGCCGGCCCGTGCTGCTCAGCCACTGTGCAGGACGGACACCAGGTCCCGTGAGGAGGGGGACTGTGGCCGCACCAGACCTGTCTGCCAGCAGGGGACCCACTGTTGCCTGGCATGTGCGGAGAGGGCCAGACCCAGGAATGAGCCTTAAAGCACAGCGCGACACACACACAAGTCCCTCGACCAGACACCCCGGTGCGGCTGGATTTCCAGATGAGTGACAAAGCAGTTTTAGTGTAGGTCCATCCCGCGCCGCTCGAGGGAACTTGCAGCAGAAATCACCAGCTGCTCAGCTGCGTCCGGGGCATGAGGGGCCCCCGCGGTGCCTCCCGCTGCGTCTGTCTGCAGAGCGTGCTGGCTGGTCCTTAGCGACACAGGGAAGTGCAGAACTCTGAACCTGCTAGACGTCACATACGCCAAATCTGTTCCCCAAGTCAAAGACTGAGTGCTGGGGCGATGGGTGCTAAGGGCAGGAAAGGTTTGTATATATATCTGTACCCAGAGAGAGCTCTCCAAGCTGGGTGCCCAGCCCCCTTCCCAAACAGGGCTTCCCGGAGCGAAAGCACAGGCAGCGCGACACGGTGGGAGCTGCCGCCAGCCGCCCAGAGGGCAGGAGCCGCGCTTCGCTGACTCCGAGCCGAAGGGGCTGCAGGGCCGTGAGCAGGGCGTGGGCGAGCAGGGCCTTTCAGGATGGCCGGTCGGGAAGCCCTGTGACCACCGCGTGGCGACGTCCGCCTGGACTTCACGGGACCAGGCGACACAGCTGCAGCATCGTCTTGGGGGCCTGTGGGCCTGGTCAGCTCACTCTGTCTCTCCCCGGCGGCCTGGCCTAGGACACAGGCGCCTCCAGCCGCAGGTACGGGCTCTGGTCTTGTGCACTGAGCCCCTCGCGGAGTCCGGTGGGGGGATGGCCCCCCGCCCACTAGGGGGCAGCAGAGGGCAGCGGAAGCGCTGATGAGGAGTGGGTCTGTGTGGGGCAGGGGGCGGAAGGCCGAGTCCCGCCTCCCTCCAGGGGCCGGTGCCTGGGGAGAGCAGCTGTGTGAATGGAGGGAGGGCTCGGCGGTCGGCTCGGCGGGCCTGGGAAAGCAGAGGTGCCTCACACACAGCGCGGGCAGAGAGGTGGGAGGTCTTCTCTCCGCGGGCCTCCTGTGCTCGACTGTCCTCTTCCGCAGGGGGGCGCCACAGATCCCGAGGCGCCTGTGTCGGGGCCCTGAGGCAGAGTGGGGTTAACCGGGTGAGGAGAGGGCTCTTTGCAATGCACTGCCCCTGCCATGGTCGCAGCCACACACGGGAGCCTGCCCTCACACATACACACACGTGCACATGCACGCACACACATGTGTGGGTAGCAACATGGCGTGTATGCACTGGATAGTGTGTGTGCGTGGCATGTCAGTAGGTATTTGTAAAAGGGGAGAACTTCCTGAAGAGGTTTAACTTCCATGCTCTTCAGTGAATGTTTCTTTTCCACCTTGTGCCCTTTAACACCTTTCCTGGCGCTGGACAGAGCCCGCACTTGAGCTGCTGCCCTGGCCTTGTCTTTCCGTGAACTGAGCCGGCCCTGAGTCGGCTGCGTCTCTCCTGCGCCCTCACAGCCACGCAGAGGCCCCGGCTCAGGGCTCTCACCCTCCCTCCCTCCCTTCTCCGCAGGCTGGATGGAAACGCTCAGTGCCCCAGAGCCAAGGGCAGCAGTAGACGGGCGCCAGGGCAACCCTGGTCACCTCCTACCCACGGCTGTGGCCGGACGCCAGTGCCAGAGGAGAGGGCAGCAGTGGGCCCGCCTGGCGGCCGGAGGGCCGGCACACACTGGCTCCGCAGAGGACAGCGGTGACAAAGCACGCCTCGGGTCAGCCTGTGTGGACAAGCACACAGCCCCTCTGGCGGGACAGTCTCCTGCGTGTGCTGGCTGGAGCCCGGATTCTGTCGTTCACGGAAACGCTGCGATGCACTTTGTGGAAAATGAGAAAATGTAGGAGGACGTAGGAAGAGTCAGGCGGCTGTGCGCGGCCCCGCCCCCGGCGGGGCTGGTGGCTCAAACCCTGTCCTGCCTGTTGCGCGTGCTGGTCATGCACAGCCGGCTGTTTCTGTACCGCGGGAGTCGCCCACGTCCACGCTGCCGCTCTGCTGTCAGACACGGGGCGGCCCTGCCCCGTGTGGAAGGGCCGTTCACAGCCTGGACCATGCACGCGCTACTCTGCGGCGCACACACGCTTTGTCTGATGCCTCCGGTGCTGGACACTTACTTTCTCATTTGATCTCTCTGTTGTTTGGATCGGCACTGACTTTGGGGCTGGGATGGAGCCCAGGGCCTCCTGCCTGTCAAGCAAGCGCTTTTTCACTGAGCCCTGCGGACACCTCATGCTGAGGGTGTCTGGGGCGGAAACATAACTAGCCAGGCGCAAAGGTCTGCAAGAAACTTCCTATTCAGCCTTCTGTGGGATCTGTCAGGGCGCCCTGGAAGTAGGTGTTGCGTTTTCGTCTCGTGTAGAATTCCCAGCAATTTTGGGATTGTCGAGTCCTGCCGTTGTTAGGAGTCGGCTCCCCAGACCCTGGGAGGTCGGCTTCCTCCCCATCTCCACGGCAACGGTGGTGACCTGCGTGTGACCTACAAGCTTAAGGAATTAATCCAGGTTCCCCCTGTCAGATTAATATCTGATGCAAAATTAGAAGGGGAAAGATTCGCTCCTCAGCTGGGAGCCCTCCCGGGGAGGACAGGAAGTGGGCGGAGGGATAATGTTACCTCCCACCGGCCTTTGATAGTCCGCATCAGTATCTCTTTCCTGTCACTGGACCCGAATGGGGCCACATCAAAGGGCTGCTTCACAAAGCCAGGGCCGGGCTGTCAGCAAGACACAGGTCCTGGGGCCGCGGGGCGCTGGGTCCCAGACTTGGGACTCCCGCGGGACACAGGGCGGTGGTGGCCGCTTCCTCTTCCTCCCCAGCCCGGCGGGACGTGGCCCCTGCTGCTTCCTCCTGACCCCGAGGCTTCCACTGAGTCTTCTGGTTTTTTCTTTTAACTTTTAACAATTACGCAGATGGAGGAAAACTGAAGATGTTTTGTAGAATGAATTACGTTCGAAACGAGAGGAAGAATAAGGTAGTGACAGGGTGACCATCCCTAATCTGAAAATCCAAAATCTGGCACTTTTGATAGTACAAGTGGAAAGTTCTACCCTGGAAAAGTCTGTTTCAGGGACAAAACTATTGATGGATTTGTATAAGACCGCCCTCGGCTCTGTGAAACATCAGTGAATCTTGTGTTTGGACTCCGGTCCCACCCCAGACAGCTCACGTGAACGAGAAAGTCCCCACATAAGAAATACAGGCCCCCGCTGGAGGCACCTCTGGCCCCACGCAGGTAGGTGCTTCTAGGCCTCCTGCCCTTGTCTGACGCAGCACCCGGTGCAGACGTGAAGCCTGTGGCCGGGGGCCCTGGGCTTTCCTTGTCTGTCTCTGCTCCAAGCCCTCTGGTCTTCACGTTTTCCCTGAGCTCTACCAGCCCGAGGGCGTTCAGTGCCCAGGGCCCGGAGCTCAGTGCTTAGCTCCCAGGGTGCGGGCAGGTGAGGGACAGGGCCTGCGCGGCTGAGCCCTGGGGCCAGGATGGGCGTGTCCTCTGGTGGGTGGGCTCTGGGACGGGAGGCGCAAGCAAATGCTGGGAGGGGTCTCGGGACCCCTGGCTGCACTGCACACGTCTGGGCTTTGGCCCCTGCTCCAGGTAAGAGGTGTGCCAGGGACCTTGCAGGGCAGCCGGAGGGCAGGGTGTTCCTGTAGGTTAGTGCTGTGGGCGCTGGCGCTCGAGCCTCAGCCTCTCCGGGTCCAGCTTCAAGCCGCTGGGAGAGAAGATGGACCAGGGACGCAGAGACCGCGTGGTTTCTCCTGCCTGCCCTTCCTCTTCCCCTCTTCTTCCTCCTCCTCTTCCTCCTGCTCTTCCCTCCCTTTCCTTCCCTCTTCCTCTTCTTCCTTTCCTCTTCTTCCTCCTCTCCCTCCCCTCTTCCCCCCCACTTCCCTGACTCCTCCTCCTCTTCCATAGATCTACTCTTGCTTCCTCCCCCTCCATCTCCGCTCCTCCTCCTCCTTCTCCTCCTCTTCCTCCTCTCAGTACTTCCTTATGTCAGTCCTGTGGTTTTAGCTGTGCCCTTTGGGCGAGCTGGGCCTATGGGCACCTTGGAAAGGGTCTGGCTTTTAGTGCATCTTTTTACCCCTGGGCACAGAGGACATTTGCTGGCCTGCAAAGAGAGGGTGGCTCCCTGGCACTGTGTGCTTTGGGTCCTCTGGGTCTCAGCTCAGAGCAGGGAGCAGGGGGATGGAGCAGCCTTGCCCAGCTGGCAGTGGCCGGGGGGCCAGCCCGCTCTGCCTGGGCAGGTGGGGCATGTGCAGATCGTCGTCCTGGAGGCCTTGTGGCCATGGCCTGTGCCAGGGGTCAGAGGCTGGCACTGGGAGTGTCCTGCTCTCCAATGCATGTCTGTTGGGTGCACCTGGCTGTTCTCTGGGTGGCACCAGGTGTGAAAAACGAGGAAGAGAATTCAAAAGGTCAAAGGGAGCGATAGGGCACCCTGGAGGTCAGGGACAAGGGTTTGCTTCCTTGGCCGATGGGATCACTGAGGGCGCAGGTCCCCGGCGCTTAGCGCTGTGCCTGGAGGGTGTCGAGGCCCCCACCGATCCTGGTAGAACTGAGTTGTTCAAACTGTGCCGTGAAGGTTCTGGTACGAACGTGTGTTCTAGGTCTGAGCCAGCCTGGCGTTTCCATGGTGAACCCCCAGGATGTCCCGTCGCATAAAGAGGCTGAGTGAGCGCACATTCGGGTGAAGTCTGTGCAGCACGCAGTCGGGTGCGTCTCTCCTGATGTGTGGTCCCCTCCTTCAGAGGGCCCGTGGGGTCAGTCACGGGGATGCTGCCCCTGGCCCCAGCTGGCCGGAGTCCGCCTGCGTGGCCATCTCTGCGTCCTGCGGTGAGGCTCAGTGTCGTGCTCCGTGCTGTCGGTGTGAGACTCTGGGGCATGAGAGCAGGGCACAGACTCGCTTCGTCACCCTAAGCAGTCTGGAGGCAGGTTCAAGCATCTGTGGTGCCCATGTCCGAGTTTTCTGCCGCCCTGTGGTCCCTGCGGCTTCTGTGAGTCCCAGGGGTGGGGTTTGCTGACTCTCTGCATCTGGGTGCATAGCTGGCAAGTGGATGTGGGGCTCCTATCCAACCCGGAGTCGGCTCTTCACATAACCTGGTGCCACCTCACGCTGAGCAGCCAGGAGCAGAGCTGCCGGCCCCGGCTGCCTCGCCAGCATCCCTTGACTTTGTGAACCCAAGCTGCTGTCATGCCTGATCCTGGGCACAGCATGACGCCACGGTCGCGTCCACACTTGCACACCTGAAAGCTTCTGATAGATTCCTATAAGCTGGCACATTCCCACACTGTGCCAAGAAGGCCAGGTGTGCTGTGGCGCTTGACTTGGAGTCAGGAACACAGGCGCCCTCATACCTGAAGAGACAGCATAGTTTGTGTCGCACATGTCCGTCTGTGCTGTGCCAGGCCTCTGCCCATGTGGGACTTGGAGACAGTGGTGGCCCATGTGGCAGCAGTGCACACTGGCAGTTATTTAATCACCAAGCAGCTCTGTGTGAGTGTGTGTGTGTGTGTGTGTGTGTTATATCTATCTTGTCCTCCAACCTTACAGATGGGTAAACCGAGTCTCAGCGGAAATCAAGCACAGGCAGGACACCAAGGACAGTTTCTGGCCCAGTCTTCTGATTCTGAATCTGGAGTGTGCTATGATTGTGCGTGACAGGGGACCTGTCACCTTTTTGCCTTCTTTCTGTTCATTTTTGGTGGGATACCCCACAGAAGCCCCAGGATTTAGGTAGCTGTAGACGCACCACTCAGGAAGCAGAGTTTGAGGAAGCACCACTCAGGAAGCAGGCGACTGAGGCTTGAGGACAGTTTGGCAGGATGAGGGCAGATTCCCAGGCGCAGTAGGCAGAGCTGGTCCTGGCCCCTTCCTCCCAGTGTTCTTTCCAACCCCTGCTAGTTCTCGGCTACCGTGGACTAACAGCATTGCTCCCACACAACTTCTGCATGATGCTCCAGCCTTAGGGCAGTTTGCCATGAACTGAACCTCCTGTAACCATGAGCCAGGTAAATGTCCCTTTCAACTCTGGGTGTTGGGCTTGTGTCCCAGCAATGGGAAGCTAACAATATTAGACATTACTTTGCTTAGGCCAAAGTGCTGGTTAGTTAGTATAGGCTGAATACCTGTTCTCTGAAATGCTTAGAACAGAATTGTTTTGGATTTCAGACTTTTTCTGAACTTTTGAGTATTTGCACGTACATAATGAGATTGTCTCAGGGTTTGGGCCCCTGTCTAACCACAAAATTCATGTACATTTCATACATTTTAGACTACATGGCTTAAAGCTAACTTTATAGACTACTTTAAATAATTTTGTATATTAAAACAGTTGTGGTATTTTCTACCCATGACACGACACAGAAAGGTTTCTGATGTTGGGTTTTGGATCAGGGACGCTCAACTTGTAGATTCACACTCTTCCTACCTGCACGTGGCCACTTGGCCCAGAAGAAAGGAAACGCCCAGCATGAAGGAGCAACGCCCTCCTTCCCAGAGGGATGTGCCCGAGCTCTGCCCCACCCCCTTGCTGTGATGTGGCTGGTGTCGGCCACTGGGTGGATCTGCACGGGGCAGTGCGGGGCTGGTGTCCTCGGTTCCGGCAGGAGCCCTGCAGCTGTCCCTTACAAGACTCTGGGGGACGCATCCCAGGACCTCCCTTCACACGTGGGAAGATTGGCTCTCTTCCTGCCAGTGCTCCGTGGGGGATGGAGGAGGAGTTTCTATTCTTTTAAGTGGTGCCTCAGAAGTCCAGGAAACAAGCAAGTATCAAGCAAACCAAAGAAAACAAAAAAGCTAAACAAGCCCACAGATAGGGGCCCAGCCCTAAAACCCCAGGCCTGTTCTGCCTAAATCAAGACATCTGGTCAGTCCGCTTCTGCAGGACAAAGAGCCTTTTTTTCTCAAGCCAGGATTTTATGACTTTAATCTTTTCCAGAAGAAAAAGAGTTCTCATTACGTCTGCATCTTATCACATAACTGTGTATCGTAAAGATGCCGCTATCACCTCTTCCTTCTGGTTAACTGGCCCTGAGTGATTCTCACTGATGTTATTAGCCGGGCTCGGCAGACAACAGCACCAGTGTCACCTGCGCCACGGAGGTCAGACCCTCGGCACTGCAGAGCGAGCCTTTCAGAATACACGGCGGGGAGGCGGCCCGGCGGCCTTTCTGTGAGCTCAGCTTTGGCCTCTGCAGCCGGCGGCCCGGCCTCCCGCAGCCTCCCCTCCACTGTTCGGCCTCTTCTGCTGGCGTGGTTTCCCGGTTGTAGCAGCAGGAGGGGCAGGGACACCATCCATGGGCCAGAGGCGGACGGGGCCGCGCTCCTGCCGGGAGCGCACTTTGGAAGGCAGCGAATGCTGTGGTCTGCAGAGTCTGAACGCGGGAGTCGAGGGAAGCGCAGGGGCTGGAGGCAGCCGAGGGTGGTCGTGACGGGACGAGGTGAGGAGGAGGTCGCTGTGAGGACGAGTCTGTGCTGGCGTTTCTGGACAGCAGCTTGAGCGGCCGAGGGACGCCTGGGAGCACAGATCGCCAGCGGCACAGCTGGCTGCTCGTCACAGGCACTCCGCCCAGCTGCGCCTGCCCCAGGGAGTCTGTCGCGATTAGGGCCGCTGGGGGCGGGGCGCAGAGTCTCACCGAGAGTCACCTGCGGCTGGCTGGCTTGGCGCGCAGGGCGCCGCCTGTGGCCCCTCAAGGAAGCCCCAGCGTCTTCTGGGGCTCGGAGAGGAGGAAGGGGAGCAGGCGGGAGGGCGGCCTGAGCGAGGGAGAGCCGCTGCTGAGAGGCTGGTGCCGACAGGCCCCCAGCTGCCAGGGTGGCAGGAGGTGCTGCCCCTGCTCACCAGGGAAAAGCGTGGGAAGGCGAGGGGCAGAGAGGCGAGAGCTCAGCGTGCAAAGCTGCGGCCACACGTCAGCCGGAGGCGGGCACTGTGGTGGCTTCAGCTGGGGCAGCGGCTTCCGATAAATTATACACACACTTGTGTGTGCGCGCACACACACACACACATGTCGAAATACACGGCGGACGCTTACGTCACATGAAGCCTATGATAGTGGAAGACACCCCAGTAGCCCCTTCCCGACACCCCTCTCCTCTCTGAGCACACCGTCCGTTCATCCTTCCCACTTTCTGCAGCGGCTCTTGAGTCCTCGTCTCTGAGATGTGATTAAAAGTACGGAACATGCTGCTGCCTCGCGCAGCCCGTGGAAAGGCAGCTCGCGAAACATGACGCTGTGCTCTCGCATGCCTCCTTCACGGCACCTGGTGCCGGGTGGCTTCTGCCTCTTCGCAGTCAAAGTGGCCCCACAGTGACTGTGCTGAGTCCAGTCAGGATGTCGGGGCGGCCACGACCCCAGCGGAGGACCCGCTGCTTCTGACGGGCGCGAGGACGGGGGACGGGAGCGCTCGGGGCGCGCGTGCAGAGCCCTCTTACTTTCGTTTTCCTCTGGGACCACCGTCATGACACGCCCTGGTCCCACGGTGCCCCGCTGGGCCTGCTGGGCTCTGGCCGATGACTCGCGGCCTCCCTGTGCTGTGGGCTAGAGGACCCCTGAGACTCCGTGCGGGCCTGCGCCTGCCCGGCATGCCCACCTGCAGCCGCCCGTCCTGTGGTGTGTGCCAGGGCGGAGGCGCGGGGCGAGAGCAGCCCGCAGGCCAGGCCCCGGGAGCCGCTGGCTAAGGTCCCGCAGCGGCTGCTCCCCCAGAGACCTGTTCGAGCATCACAGAGGCCTGTGCGCGGTCCCACAGCCGGCCGGGGCCCAGTCCCTCCCCCTGGGGCTGCTGCGGGCTCAGCTCTGTGTCCTCCTCCTGGAGAAGAGGGCAAGTCGGCTCCCAGCGCACTGGCCCTGGCTCTCTGCTCGCTCGCTCCGTGCTGCAGGACGCCTCCCGCCTGCACGGGCTGGCTTCAGGGACCGCTCCGCTCTCGTCCTCCTTGATGTATCCTCTGGCTGTGGATGTTCTCTTTACAACTGGACGAAAGCAAAGCTACATTTGAAGAGAAGGTTGGAAGGCGTCCTGCGGAGGAGCACGCGTGGGTCCATCGCACGGGAAGCACACAGACTGCTGGGCCCAGCAAAGACACTGTCACGGGTCTGGGGAGTCCGGCGCGGGCTCCCTCGTGGGCGAGCTCGGGAGCTGGATGGGCGTCCGAGCAGAGGCAGGCCGTGAGGAGCCGTCCAGATGAGCCCTGGGCAGACCCCGTGCTGGCTTCCAGGGGACAGCGGCGCAGCGTGCCCTGGGTGTTTGCTGGTCTCCTGCCTTGGGAAGCTCAGTGAGGACCGGAGGGTGCAGGAAAAGCATTTGGGCAGCTGATGGAGATGGCACGGTCCCTGTGCCCAGACCTCCTCTGGCCCTGGGGTCGCTCTGTGCTGGGTGTCCCCTGGGCTGGTACCGCGTCCACACCCACTGGGCCTGGTGGCCTGCGGTGTGCTGGTGCTTGTGCCGCTGGAGGGCGCGTGTATGGCTGCCCACAGGGCCGACCCACGGACACGAGCGGAGGCTCCGGGCACTGTGTTTACCTGAGCCCAGCTCCTTCAGGATGAGCATCCCCACCACGTCCTGCCCATCTCCGGCCCCAGGGTCCACCCTGACAGTCTGTCCTGGTCTGAGGGTGGCACAAACTGAGCACCCAGGCAAAGGCCCACGGCCCAGTGTTGGAAAGTGTGCCCCCCACGCAGAACTGGGGCCTGGGTGACAGGCAGTGGCTGTGAGGAGAAAGGGAGCTGAGGCCGAGGGCCGGCAGGCAGAGCGGAGCCGAGAAGATGCGCCAGAGTCTGGAAGCGAGTGTGCAGCCTTATTACGCGGCCACTGGTGGGAGATTGCTCCACAAGCCGTGAACAGGCCGAGGGAGAGGGCCAGAGACACAGCGCAGGCCACGGCTGCGCTCAGTCGAGATGACAGGACTGGCGAGGGAGCTCCGCAGTTCGCCTCCACTGCGTGCGCCAGGAACTAGGGACGACATCCTTTTGAGGACACAGACTTGCTGGGAACAAAGCAGTGTGGGAGGAGGAGGAGGTGCTCAGCTGCGAGCCGCTCTCCTTCCTGGAAAACAGCCTCGAACTGTGGTTTGAAATCTGAGATGCTTTTTCAGGATTAGCTATTTCCAAAAACCACATCACATGGAAAATCCAGAGCCACAGGAACTGGCCGAGAGCAGGAGTCACTGCGGTGGCCTGGCCTGGAGCAGGTGGGCCCAGGCAGGGTGGCGTCGCAGCCCTGGCCGGCACAGGGAGGGCCTCACCTGAGCGAGCGAGGACCTCGGGAACTGCCTCCCGCAAGTCCTTGGCTGTTTTATCCGCGGGATCCTCGGACACTGTCATCTGACCTTGTCCGTTTGTCAGGTCACGCACTCTGGGCGTCCACCATCGGTCCAGGCGCGAGCCAGCTCCCTGCTCCCCGGGCTCCCCGGGGCCGACGCACTACCTGGCCTGTGAGGCTCCGTGACGTTGTGCGCGCAGCCTCCCACTCTGGCCATGTTGGGAAGAAAATGGTGTCACCCACCGTGTGTCCCCAAGGGAACCCACTGCGCCCGCCTCCTGGCTCCCATCCGAAGGGAAGGGCTCACCAGTTCCTGGCTGTCTGCCTGGTGTGGCTCTATCCCTGGTGTGTGTGTGTGTGTGTGTGTGTGTGTGTGTGTGTGTACTGTACAGGAGCCTGCGTGGGGCGGGACAGCCGGGGACCGTCCAGTGTCCTCTGATGGCTGGTAGGGGTGGGCGCGTGCTGGGCGCGTGCTGGGCGGTGGTGCTGACTGAGAAGAAGGCCAGGGACAGAGGCCTTTCCTGTGTTCCCGAAGACCGTCCCGGAGTCTGACTGTCTGGTGCCTTGTGACGTGTTTGTGTTCGTGACAGCTTGACACCTCTGGGCCATCCGTGCGGGACCCCGGGCCCTGGCCAGTGCTTGCCACCACCTGGGAAGTGGACAGAGCCGCATGTCTGTCCTGGCAGGCCCCGCGGGACGTTGGGGAGCTTCTGCCTGACAACACCGGATTCTGATTCCCCAGGCCCTTGCCTGGGCCTCGAGGCGGCCTGGCAGAGCCTGCTGTCGGCCACCGCAGGAGAGCGGCCCTTCCTCAGCTCCTGGCTCCGCAGGACGCCCTCCGCCTGGGCTTGTGCCCACCTCCGTTTCTGGACCTCTTGCTTCCTCGGGTCCCCGGTCCCGTGCAGAGAGGACACCTCAGGGTGCCCGGTAGGGCCTCGGGTCACCAGGACCCGCTCGCCGCTGACCCTCCACGCCAGCACCCCGCACGGAGGGCCGCGCTGTGCACAGTCCGCGGAAGGCGGCGGTGCTGCGCCACGTGCGGGGCTGGGCTGGAGCCTGGGTGTGAGCCGGCTCGAACGCAGCCCTAATCCCACTCGCTTCCCACGGCTTCGGCTGGGTTTTCTAGTGCATGCTCGTTGTCATATTGGCTGTGACAAGTGGTCATTTTGTTTTACGCTCCCTTCTCCCCTTTTCCTGCCAGCATGACCTCAGTCCGTGGTGGGGCGGCCATGTCGTAGTATCGCTCCTGCCTTCTAGAGTGGTCCCCCGAGGGCTGCCACGGAGGGGGAGGTGATGTCGCCCCTGTGCCGCAGGTTTTCGGGGAGTCTCCCGTTGCCGTGGAGATGGGGTGCCAATGCTCTTCAGCGCCTCTCGAGGGTCCGGCAGACAGTTTCTCTTTGGTGCCTTTGTGTAGCGAGTTCCGCTTGTGGATTTCCTGTGGCCGCACTGTCCTGCGGAGCTCTGGTGCTCTGAGGGCCGGGGTGCGCAGTGGACGCTGGGCCACGCTCCTGCGGGGGGACAGCTGGAAGTGGGCCAGCCGGGGCCGCAGCTTCCCAGGGTTAGGAACAGTGCAGGACACTCATCATTTCTGAATTGAACAGATGAAGAATGTGACTCACTCGAGGCGGCGTAATAAAAACCGAGATGGGTCTATATTTAGCCGGGCAGAGGCATGTGGGAAAGATGGAGACGGCCTTGCTCCGGGCAGGAGCGTTCCTTTGAAGCTCGGAGCTCGGCTCCCCATATTGTCTTCACCTCCCTGGCTGGGCCCAGATAGTTCCCAGAGTCTCCTGGGACAGTGTGAGGCTTGTGGGAAGCACAGGGCTACCGTGTGCACCCCGGGGCTCCCCGCCCTTGCAAGGACAGCCCTGGGGCCCAGGCTTCCTCCTCCTCAAATGGGTGTCTGCTCCCCCTGCTGTGTGCACCCCCCAGTATGGCTCTGAGGGACACAGCAGTCCAGCCTTCGCATTCAGGGGTGTTTTCTGACACTCAGTTACCCGAAACTAAGACAGTATCACGCTACACACAGACGCTGTGGGTTCCGTTGGTGTCTCCACTGTGCCTGAAGATTTGACTCTTCGACTCTTTGAGAGAAGGCCTCTCTCCATAGCTCCGGCGGCCTCTCCTGCCGCAGCCTCGGGAGCCCTGGGATGGCAGGCGTGCGTCACCGAGCCCGGGTCAAGGACTTAGATCTGAACGGTCGCTGTTTTCTGAGTCAGCGACTTCAACTCTGCTGAGATCTACTCGCAGCACCTTCATCAGCAAACGCAGCTTCTCCAGGGATTTTATGTTTTCCAGTCTAAACCTCCCGCGCAGGGAGGCGGAGGCCGGCAGAGCGCAGACAGGCTGGGCAGAGGGACGGCCCCAGCCCCTGTGCTCAGAGCAGGACAGCCCGAGACTTCGCCGCCTCCCTGAGAACAGTGCATGATTGACAATTCAGGACTCGGGCCGGGCGCCACTCACCTGCCGAGCACGCATGAGGTCCTGGGCATCACCCCTGAAGCCAAGAACACAGACACTAACCAAAACCCCCAAATATCCCAAAGTATGAATTATTCAATTACTTCTGGAATTTTTCCATTTAATGTTTTTGGACAACATGTGACTGGCCATGGCTACCTGCGACCTTGAAAGCAAAACCCGTGGATTGGTGGACATGACTGGAATTTTACACCTGGTAGTTATGGTAACACATTTAATTCCCACCTCCAAACCGCACCCTGGAGAGGATGTCAGAGAAACGTCTCCAGGCTGTGGTTCTTTGTGGGTTCTGATTGCTGTAGTTCTTTTGCAGGGGAGATGAGGTAGGAGCGATCGCACAGACTTTTAGTGGAGAGAGGACGAGGAACGCAGAAGCCAGGACCACACAGTATCGCTGCGGCTTCCGGAGTCGCCCTTCCCTCCCAGACAGGTCCCCAGGTCCTGTCTGGGCTGCTGTGGCGATGGCACAGCCAGGCCAGGCACCGGTCTGTGCCTGTGTTCTGCACAGGAAGAGCGGGACTGGCGTCTCGCTTCAGCCCCTTGCAGACTGTCGGGGACAGTGCGGCTCAGGTGCTGACAGGGCTTCTGCCCTCTGCGCCCCAGACTGTGCAGCAGACAAACTGTTGGCTGGAGA